>JAWQFJ010023490.1:7500-25000 GCA_034096865.1 Theodoxus fluviatilis | reverse complement strand
AGAGTGTAAAATTGTAGGTACCGTAATGGATTGTTTAACATCACCCATGTTCTAGATCTGTTATGTAGGCATAGCATGAACTTTTTCAATCGTCTTACAAATGAACTGCAATTAGTCTCATTTGTAAAGTTGTAGTTGTACAGAAATCATAAAGCACACCAATCATGTTTGACTGGCATGGTCAGTCACTGACTCTGTTGTTGTAGCTGTTGTTTAGTTTGCTGCAGCCTGATAGAGTTATCTGATTTTGTTGTTATGGGAGATGTCGGTTAATTGTCCGGATTTATATATATTCTTGCAGTGGAGCTTTTATGTGAGTGCCTTGAAGCACTTTGCAGCGTTTCAAAGTACTGGACTTAGCACTACGTGCTATGTCGTATTTGTATAACCGGCGATTGAGCCAGTTGTTTTAACGTACAAATAACATTTTGATGTTTGCTTTGACTCGGGTAAATAGACCCTGGATTCAAAGTCAACTTAATGCACGTTACTTTGTCTTTGCTTTTTTGCTTTGAATAATGACCTCAGTTCTTCTGGACGTAAGTTTTCTAGCTAGAGCGGATCTGATCTGTGTTGCCCTCTTAGGAGGGTCAGGGTGGACTGCAAGTGATGTCAAACTGGAGAATGCAGTACCCTAAAAAAATTCTCGAAATGGATTCTTCAGCAACTACATTTGGATATCAAAGCAAATGGTTTTGTTGATATTAAGATAAAACATTTGTAATATGTACAGCGAGTAGCTACATGGCAAACTCCGCAAAGCTATGTAAATCTGCAGGATGAGCTCGACATTTCCTTCTGTCTTTCTTGACCATTCATCCCCACCACACAACCCCACCCCACCTCCAGCTCTTTACATTTGTAGTATCGTTTGTTTATGGATCTCGGAAATCATCAACATCCAAGGCGTTTCATTGATAAGTGTAGATGATAGCACTTTATTTATGATATCAGATCAAGACATTGATAATATTTTCAAAATCAAGAAATACTTTTCTGAGTTCTCCAGTCTTCATTTAAACAAAAACAAAACAAAGGTTATGGCAATAGGCGCGCAGAGAGAGAGAGAGAGAGAGAGAGAGAGAGAGAGAGAGAGAGAGAGAGAGAGAGAGTGGATGTAAACCGTATGACAAAAATATTAAAATCCTCAGAGTTTATTTCTCCAATACTAGAAGAACCATAGATATAAACTGGATGAAAAACTAGATAATGTAAAGAGGTGCATAAAACAGGGAAGGAAAAGAACCATGAATACAAGAGAAACATTGTTAATCTCAAAATCTCTTTTTTTTAAGTCAGTTTACTTTCATCATACAGACTTACACAAGAACATGCTGCAGGAACTCGGTAGAACTTTCTATCGTTTTACCAGGAAAAGACGCACTAACAAAAAGATAGCTTTTGAAAAGGTAAAGAGAGGAGTTATGGAGGCAGGATTCACCAAGGGTGGTTTGAAGGTGTTGTATGTGATAGAGAAGCAGAGGTCGTTCTATCTACAACGAGTCCCGAAAATTATGTCGGCAGTTCACGTATATATGAACACGGGGCCCAAAATCCCGTTGTGGTATCTCCCTCAGACTATTCGAGGATGCGGCATATACAATGTGAATACACAATCTTTTAACATCAAGTGTTTAAATTAAGAATCATTCATGGCGGGAAGTAATTACAATGTGCTGAAACTTTAAAACGTCGCAACCAAATTTGTCACTTCTACTATTCTGTCTCGACTCGACTACTGTAATTCTCTTTTTGCTGGACTCCCCTCTTGTTCTATCTCGCGTTTACAGCGCATTCAAAACTCCTCTGCACGCCTTATACTAAAGAAGAAAAAGAAAGACCACATCACCCCCATGCTACATGACCTCCATTGGCTACCTGTTTCAGACAGAATCAAATACAAGCTCATCACGCTCACATACAAATGCCTCAACAATCTTGCTCCTTCCTATCTGTCTACCTCTCTCAAACTCTGTAAACCTGTTCGATCACTCCGCTCTTCTCTAGACATGCTCAGACTCGACATCCCTCCACAAAGACTCACAACCGTATGCGGGCGCTCCTTCACATTCCAAGCGCCCACCCAATGGAACGCACTACCTCTCAGCCTTCGTCAGGAACCAACCTTAGCTTCTTTTAAATCTAGCCTAAAAACCTTCCTTTTTCCCAAAACGGAGAAAGAGTAAACTCCACCATACCATCCATCTCACTGGTGGAATGCAAACCTGGTACCAACCAGATGTAATAGCCATGTACGTTAGTATATATTGTGATTATTATCTTATGTTATGTGTATATATGTTTGATTGTTGTGTGCATGTTTGCACCTGCCATAATGTTTTGTATTAGGGTGTGCATTCTTTTCTTATGGATGTGAATGTGTGTGTGTGCGCCTTGAGTCGCCTAAGTGGTGAGATATGTGCGCATGATAAATTATCGTATTATTATTATTATTATTATTATTATTATTATTAAAAAGTTATGATGCTCAGGAGTGTGAAGAATGAAGACTTTTTAATCAAAGATTGTGGTATAGTGACCTGATTACTGCAAGGGGACACTTCTGCATTTCTGCTCGTGGGAAGCCAAACAAATTCAAACGATCAATGAGGTAGTAAAGCAGAAAAGAGATTACTAACCTTTGAAAAAATATGGCTTGGAATTGGGGGATGAGGGCAGGACACCCTCACACTGGCTTACATTCCAATAGTTACGCAAACACCAACTGTACTCTTGTATTTAACGGAGCTGATGTACGAGACTTCAAATCAAGACATTTTCGAAATGAGCTGCAACAGGTTGAGGAAAGTACACCTTGTGCAAGCGGTTTTTGGAAGAGGAAATATGATTTTAACGTGTCAAAGGTGTGATGAGTGGAGAAATGTAAACCCCCCAGTAGATATTATTTGTACAAGAGTCAGCAAGCCTCAAATAATGTTTTATTAGTGAACCCAGCTTTGCCTTCAGAATAAAGTACAATCAATGTCAAAAACCATTTATTGGCCTGTGAACACGAACTCTCTCCAAGACGATTCGTCGACGGAAGAACGCCACACAAGGTGGTAGGTCATTATATACTTGGGTGGTCACACATGACTGGTCGGCACGGAAAAGTATCTGATTGATTCATTTTGTGAGATTGTGACTAAAGATGAGCGGAGGGTATATAACGCACAGGTTTTCCCTCGTTCTCTCGCTCTCTCTCGCTGTAAATGCAATTAAGGCAATGCTATAACGAGGGTGGTATTGAAGATCGTAAGACATGGAAGGGGTGAGGCCTTGCCCCCCCCCCCCCCGCCCATAACCTCCAAGGTTGCAGTCCCCAGGAGTAGCGCTGATGCCCCCACCACAGGGAAGTCGTGTGGCGAAGAGCGGGCAATACAGAGTCGTGGCAGATGAAGATACACGCTGAGCCATGGCTGATCGACTGACAGAGGGGGGAATGCAGGATGGCTCTGACCCCTCGACCCCTCTCTCCAAGAGCACGGAGAACACATGATGAAGGCAGGCACCCACCTTCGGGCCCTGCCCTGCCTGTTAATCGCCATCCAGCCGCTGTGAAATCGTTCATAGAGACAGCTACACCTTGATGGGGATGCAGGAAAACTAAATAGCTCTATTCTGACCTTATGTCTAAGTTATCCGTCGAAATAAGGCCAGAATAGAACTATTCAGTTTTCCTGCTTACAAATCACCGGCACTTTATTCTTGTATTCTTGAATACCTCTATTCAGGAATTAATTACTACTGTATATTCTTTTTTCTTGCATACGGCCCCTGATGTTTCAACTTAGTTAATCTTTCCTCGATGTTGCAACTGAAATTCAAGTAGGCACACACCGTGGAAAGACGGTAGGGAGCACTGCCCTCAAGGAGCTGGACTTTTGCGACGGGGAGTGTACATAGAGGACGTCACTTTCAAATGGAAAGGCTAAAAAGTGGAGTGGTTTTTGTTTACGTATAAAGGATGTTTTACTCTACACTGTTTGCTTTGTTTGATCTGGTGTGGCTTCGCTCTCTGTATCTGTCTCTCTGTCTGTCTCTCTGTCTCTCTCTCTGTCTCTCTCTCTTTCTCTCTCTCTCTCTCTCTCTCTCTCTCTCTCTGACAGACACACACACACACACACACACACACACACACACACACACAAAGGCAGATAGACACACACAGACAGAGACAGACACACACAGACGACAGACGGACAGAGGCAGGCAGACAGAGAGACAGACAGACACACAAAGACAGATGGACAGATGGACAGGCAGGCAGGAAGACAGGCGGACAGGTGAGCAGACGGGCAAATATACAGATAAGAGCAAATAAATAAACAAACACAGACACACAAACGGACTGATGAACCGAGTATGAACTAGAAATATCTGTATAAATACGCACGCACACATGCATCTCCGCACGTAATTCACTTCGATCTCTCGACCTATAGTTGTGTTGCTTACCCACACACCCTTCCTTCATTTCGGCCATCGCCACAACCACCACCACCACACCACCACTACATCTCTAACCATTTCCTACAAATCAGCTTAAGGCCGCAAAGACCATTTTGTGTTTACACGATGCCTCACCCTGTAAATCCGCCGGTATATTTCATCGTGCAACGTTGTCAGCATTGCTGCATTCTCTTCATGCCTTTGACTAATAACAAAGTCTGGCCAATAAATCGGAGAGTTGCAGTTCGTTTTATAAACGTGCCCTAATGAGCAATCTGGAACGAAAGACAGATTTATGATAGGTTTCAATTGATTCTGCCACAGAGGCATCGAAATACTATATGTATCGAGGCACAGCTCCAAGTCACCGTATTCTTGTCTGTTTCGAGATGTTCGCACTGCTTGTCATGTCAAAGATACCTTGCTATCGCGAATCTGGGGGGTAAATATCAAAGCAAAGAAGGCACTACCTCTGAGTCACCGTATACATGTATCACGTTTCTCACAACAAACACGGAAAGTATGATTGATAATTACATGCCCGATGAATCGGAGCTTACGTAAATTCATTTGACAACATGTATTCGTCATTGTCATCTAAAAGTAAAGGATGCGTAAGCAAAGAGAAAAGAGGGTAGGGAATGGGGGAGACGAGGGAGTTCGGGATAGAAATCATCATGTAGGTGGAATAACGAGAAGGAGGTTGAGAAAAGGAGAGAAAAAAAGTCTCCGTCGAACACAATAGTTTTTCAGTTCTACTACACGAATATGCAAGTCTCCTGTATTCTCAAAATATATGCACGCAAGGGTATTTGTTTAAACCTGTTTCCTCCTCCCTAGCAGGGACGTACTCTTTTTTTGGTGGAAATTTAGGGGACTCTGGGACCCTGACTGTTTTTCACGCTATTGTGAAGTGCATCGGTGCGGCTTGATCTGACCACTGACGTGTAGGGGTCGCTTCTCGCTGCCTCGCGACCGCTGTACATGTACGTAGGTGTTCCAAAAATCAATAAAGGAAAACGCTGCCTTATAAGGAATCTTTCACTTCGGTCACCTCCTCGTGCTGAATTCCCCCATGCCTCAGCTTCGATAATAACGGCCTTTTGGAGCTATTATCAGCACTGTTGTTGTTTTCCAACGTGCGAGCTGAAGAAATACCTCAACAAAGACAACAAGCATTGTTTATCATGCTGCACCCAAGTTGCTGTGCCCTCTTTCGCAATCGTAGCGTTGGTTGTTGCTGTTGTTGTTGCGTACCTGGGCTAAACACTCCCAGGATCACCCAAGTGGGTGAGATGATTGCATGTGTGACTGTTTTTGAACACCCCGCCATATAGGCAGCCACACTCCGTCTTCAGGGGATTTGATCTCTGTCTCCAGAGAATGCCAATTGTTATGTTAGGAGCTTACCACGGCTGAAGATAATCCCCACATAACAGTACAACATAACAACATTTTGCTGTAGCCTTGGTTTTTGGCTGGAGTCAACAAATAACAACAGCCTTTGCCCAAGGCAAGTAGCGTTGGTTTCAATTGCTTCCGTGTGGCTCACCTCAGGGAATGTAGGAAACATCTCGAGCACATTGAGATTGTAATGGTCAGTAATCTTTTAGAAAACAACCGCTCGATCTTACATCACTAACACGATGAAGAAAAAATTCCCACTAAAAGCAGTGAAAACTGTTTCTAAACGTTTTACTACGGTTTCTCCACACTCCGTCGAAAACTTGTCTGAGAATCTTCGACATTAAATACAATGTTTTATTGGAACATTCTCGCGCAAGATGGTGAGATTTTTTGAACATGCATCTAATTTAAACACATTGTTTTCATTGACACATTGTGGAAATAAAAATCAGGTTTTTTTGTTTGTTTTTTACTTCATGACACCCTAAAATGAACAAGTTCTTAATTAGTTGGTTTGTAGCGTGATTATATTTCTACAATTAATACATGGTCTAACTTGAAGATATCATATGGAAATGAATTACATTGTTTATTCACCCAACGCTGGGAAGGCCTAGCATGTTTACTATTGCACGTCCTATCGCGGCTGTATTGACCATTACATGTACTTCCCTGTCCAAATTGAATGTTCCAAAAAGACTCTTCCTGTCGACTCTGACGATGAACGTCGTAATCAACTTGGTTTGCGAATGAACCAAGTTGATTAGGAAAAAAAATTCCTCAAAACAAAGAAAACTTGGAACTTAGAAAAACTGTTGGCCCGATGGACCGAATGAAGAAATAGTTTAGTGATTTTCACCTTTTTCGACTCTTGTGTGAATATAGCAGGCCATGAAATGATTCTCACTGTTTCGCTTTTCTACATGATGGATTACAGCTTCTCCCTTCGTTGAATACTGGGTCGGGACACAACAAGTATTTGAGACTCTTGATCACTTCCGTTAGATACAGGGAGTTTATTCCTGAAGCATGACATTCACTGACCCAGTATAGCGCTCTACATTGAATAGCTACGCTAATCCATCATGATTCTGATGACGTCAGATAGTCTGATTCGTGTATTTTTGATCTCGTTATGCGGAAAAGTTTGTTTAAAAAAATGTCTGTGATATATGTAAGCCATCACATAACAAAACAATTACATCATTTGGGCATTTGAAGATGTCAAAAGCGTACAACTAATCAGTTCCAGGAACTTGTCGAAAATGGGAAATGAAAAATGCTACTATAGAATCTGATCAAGAGAGATGAAATTGTCACACGTCAGTCGCCCCACAAAACGAGTATTCTGCGACATTTTTGGATATTTGACATTAAAGGTACCGTCGTGAACAACTTTGAATTTCGTTGATTTAAGTGGTACGTAGCACAGGAGTTTAAAATGTTTAACATGACAGAGGGTAATAAATCCATATGTTAAGGTAGAACGGCAAAGAATATATAAAAAGTGATGGGCAGTCTTGATTGCTTTGTGGCTACTATCGTCAGCCCTCTCTATCTCACTCAGAATTCCAATTTGACCACAACAACAAAAAGACGTACTGGCATATAAGTCAATGAAAAGACTTGCCAACAGGGCCAGATCCTGCTAAATACTAACTTTGACCCTTACTTCAATGCCTGCATTGTATTTCAAAATCAATAAGTGCTATACAGTACTAATTTTGTTCTGAAATGTCACATTTGTGCATGACCAGACAACAAAGGCTGTTTCCAATCAGCACCGAATGTTTCCTAATCCCGTTTCCATTACCTCATCGTGTTTAAGCAATAGAGTCAGACAAATGTTGATCAAATCGTGTTCTTTGATATATTATGACCCAAACCACGTGATGTAGAAAGCTGCCTGTCAATTCATGTTATGAAATGAACAAGGCAACGAATGCCCACTTCACCATACGCAGTATGGAAATGTGACGCATGCAATGAAAACGTAGCATCGATGTTGTCCATGCCATTCATGAGCAAAACTAAGCCGTTGAATCTTTTTGGTATCGAACGCTACTGAAAATCGTTTCAGTTTCAGAAGCAATAAATGGCTTGAGAATATGTCTTTTGCATTTCGTGTGCACTACAGGACGCCATTATGAAATACATCTGCCTCGAGATCCATATGGCCCATATCTCGAGTCCACAGGGTGTTTGAACAGGAGACTAGAACCGCCCCACAGCTGTTTAAAACAGAACTCGATTTTAGCAGTCTTATGTATAGAAAGGACAGGTGGTAACCGGGCACATCATGTCACAGTTCGCATCCTGTTAAGAAGACCCACCCATCACTGCCCAGAGTATAAAGAGACAGGTGTTGTATGTGATGTATGAGTGTCAGTCAAAAGTGAGGCACAGTTAGCATACTCTCGTATAACATACCTGGCCACATAGTAAGTCACACGTGCAACACTGCCATCAATAAAGCAAGTGTTAATTCGTGCCTAAATCACGAGACAAAAGGGTGCCGCTAGTTTGTCGACAACTCGTCTGTTTTCTGCCTGAGTCTATATTGGGAGTAGACTCGACCTAATCAGCTTGATGTGGCATGGTGCCGTACAGAAGCCAGCTGCTCTCACCAGTGCAGCTGGAAGACCAGACGATAAACACAACACCTAACACCCCACCCTGCCTTTTCTATGTAACAGCTTTTGCCCAGCTGTTCCTTCTGCGTCCCCATGCCTTTACTGCGTGCGTACCTCCGGCTCTCTCTCTCTACGTTCCATTGTCGTGGATTTCCATCTGTCGGCCTCATTCACTCAACTTATCATCGTCAATGTCTCCAATATATTATCGGTTTATGCACGTCCAAAGGGTCCACTTTACTTAAGTCCTTTACTTTCGATTCCTAGACTTGTTCATAGAGATGAACGTGCTCCCGCGGGTTTTGCTGTGTTTAGGTGTTCATGTATCTTCTATTTCTCTTAGGTCCTCACGTTCTTTCTGCTGCTGATTTTAACTCGGCCTCGCTTCTCATACCCCCCTTTTGTTTCCGCCACCACCTCCCTTTTCATTCTTGGCCCGGTTGCATGAACAGCAGGTAGCAACTTTTACCGGAATGAAAATCCCTACCGGCCGATAAGCCCCAAAAAGCAGTTGTATGAACACTCGGTTAGCCTACTAACCACTGCTATTCGCCGGTAAACTAACCAGCAGTACCTCCCCCCCCCCCCCCCCCTTCACTGGTATCTCTTACCGGCGATCAGTAAAATTGCGTCAGGTCGTTCTGCGCTTTTCCCTGCTCCTTGTTTTCCTTTTCCTTTTGTTTGCTGTCCCTATTTTCTAACCTTTTCTTTTCTTATAGCTCTCGTTGATCCCCCTCCTGCTGTTGTTGCTGTTTCTGCTTCCTTTCCTGCCTCTTCTGCTCTTACTTTTCCTGCTCCATCGGCTTCTGCTTGTTCTCCCCGCTTCTGGTTCTCCTCCTGCTCCTTCTATTGCGCTCCCGCTCCTCCTGCCTCTTCCGCTCCCATCAACGCTGCTCCTGCTTACTTTCATTCTCCTCCTCCACTTGCTTTCAGGAACGTTGATAATAGGCTTAACTGCATAAAGTGTCCATCTCTGGCACATGCATTAGTATGTATCAAGCGTATTTCTTTATCACTGCCCAAGAGAATGGGGAAACGGCATGCTATTTATACTTTTCAATGTTCTTAGCAAAATGGTGAATGTGACCTTTACCTGGTGATTGACAGATCTCAGCGACCCGCTGGATGTAGAATCGCATTGATCTTGGGGTAATTCCCTACTTGACGAATTTACGATTGGGTGTGTGAGCATTACACCATCCGACATCACTCAACATGCGACCATGATTATCGGATAAGGTCACAGAACCCGTACAAAAAAGTCGAGATAGTGGCTGGGCAGTATTCCGGGACTCGGGACTAACGAGTGAGGGGACCGGTCCGGCTATTCTCGTCCCTCCCCAATCGGGATGTAAACGATGATCCTACAGCTCGCAGACGACGTTTATGCATGCGCGACGTCCTTGCCAACTCGGGACCTTTGCCGCAGCGGCGCTGCAGTTGCCGCACCACCACGAGAGAGCGTCGTTACCTAGCAACGGCCCGGCTCAGGTTGCCACTTCAAAAGACGTCCTCCGGTAATAATCGCTGGCAGCGTCGGGGCGATTAGTCAGGTTTGGAAAGAACGCGACCCCTCGTTCCATTTTAGAGATTATGAATTTTTAACTCCCCCCTCCCTCTGCCCGGAGAGTGGCCCGAAGCGGCAGTAACAGGAGGAGAAGTTCAATAGGAAGCTGTCGCAAGGGGACCCGAAGGTCAATCGATGACGTAGGAAGCGAAACTGCGGGCAAGGTGGCGGAGCGGTACAGATTTAGCAGCAGCTGTGCAAAATTTAGAGGAGAGGAAGTATTTCGGGCACGGGATGGTTGCCTAGGGTCCGAAGTGGGAGACTTCACTCAGCAGTTCAGAGCTCCTTCCGTGCCCATCACAACCCTCCATCCACTTCTTCCTCATTGCCAAACCTCTCCCCCACTCCCAAACCCCCTCCCCCACTCCCACATCCCCTCTCCCCATCCTCACCTTCACCCATCCACCCCCACTGTGAGTTCCGCTTCCTCTCTTTATTTCATACTTCATCCGGAAAGAAGTCTGACATTTCATGGATTATTTATGAAGGGAGGTCTTGCCTTGACGGATAACCGGTACAGAATTATTGAAACACCACAATGATTTGGCACCTCACTTCTGCTGACGCGGAGGAAATACTAACGAGAAGAGGATAATGCCAGAACGACAGCGCAACAGTGGGAAGGAGAGATAACGCACAAACTTCGTTTATCAGTCTTAATTTTTATAATAATTTTTAGTATGATGATGCAGTGTCCCAAAGGAATTGAAGTCAACTTTACATGTGTGTGTCAAAAGTTACAAGAGTACAACTTTATTCTTCTTCTTCAGAAAATCTTTATTTCCGTTACAACGTTGTCATGACCATTTGTAATGGGGAAATAGGTTTTTAGAAGTATCTCACCTGAGAGAGACTTGATTTTTGCTGGTGTGTTGAGGCTGAAGTTAGTAGTCCAAAGGCGGTGCAAAATTTGAAGTGAAAGGTGAGTGGAAGTTGAGTTCTGCCGAAGGGTGATAAGCGGTGTTCGATCTGAAGTATGAGTTGTGGTAAATAGAAGTGATTTGGTTGTGAAAAGATGGTTATATACGAGAGCGCAAGAGAGTATCAGATCGGCCCACACACAGCGGAGAACAGAGCGGAGAGACAGAAAAAAGCCGACGAAGAAGAGAGAAGCAGACGAAGAGAAGAGAGAAGCACAGAAGAGAGAAGCTGAAGGCAGAACAGAGAGAAGCAGACGAAGAGAAGAGAGAAGCACAGAAGAGAGAAGCTGAAGGCAGAACAGAGAGAAGCAGACGAAGAGAAGAGAGAAGCACAGAAGAGAGAAGCTGAAGGCAGAACAGAGAGAAGCAGACGAAGAGAGAGACGAACGGTCGGTTAGGCAGACATGCCTACTGAGTGAGAGAGCGGGTAACGGAAAGAGACGAAGAGAGATAGAAGGTTGGTCGAAGTACTTATTTTATGTCAAGGGCTGACCTACGTTTTATTAGTTTCATGTGAGCAGGTTGACCGTAGTTTTACTTGTGTTTATAATTCATGGATGGCATTTAATAAGTTAAAACTGAATGATGAAAAAACAGAGGTTATGGTCGTTGCTTCTCCAAGCATATCTTCTTCCATGCAGTCCTCAAAATCCATCACCATTGGCAATGCTACTGTCCCCTTCTCTGATTCAGTCAAAAACCTAGGCGTTACGCTGGACTCCCACCTGACTATGCATGCGCAGGTTCTAAGCATCATTCGTGCTGTCAACCACGAACTCCGTCGCATTAGTTCCATACGGCATTATCTTTCTCAAGAAGCGACCCAAACTCTTGTCTCTGCGTCCATTCTATCCCGACTGGACTATTGTGTTGCCCTGCTGTACGGCTGTCCCCAGTATCTCCTGAATAGGTTACAGAAACTGCAGAACAACGCTGCACGCCTGATCCTCAGAGTCCGCAAGTCTGATCACGTTTCCCAGCATCTTCAAGCAATGCACTGGCTTCCGGTCGAGTCGCGCATCAAATATAAAATTGCATGCCTATTCTTTAGTGCATTCACGCATACAGGACCCGCAAACCTCACAGACATGATTCAGACATACACACCAGCCAGGACACTCCGCTCCTCGGCAGACACCTCTATTCTCTGCACTCCAAGAGTCAACACCAAATCTTTTGGCGAACGTTCTTTTTCTTTTTCTGCTTCTCTTGTCTGGAACTCTCTCCCTGTCAGTCTTCGTCACTCTACCTCGCCTGACTCTTTCAGCACAGGCCTGAAAACGCACCTCTTCTCAGTTTCATATACATAATACCCCCCCCCCCCCCCCTCCCACTTTGGACTGGGCTTTGGTGACTATTCCATGCTTGTACGCTTATTGCAACTCATGTGCTTGTTTTGGGTGTCCACATACATGCTTTATGTACCGTCTTGCATGTTGTTCAATTCTGTTTGTATGGACGCATTAATTATTGTTTGTTTGTGTGCTGATGTCGTGCATTCTGCGGATAATGTTTATGTGCTCTGCTTTATGTGCGTAGTTATATGGTTAATCCTGATGATATTGTTTCAGTTGAGAATGCTGACAGTGTGCGGTCATATATGCTGTTGATATAATTCATGTCTTCCATGCTCCTTTCGTATGTCATTATATTGTTTGTCCTGCATCGGGTATTGTTTGCCTGTGTGCTAGTACCATGTTTGTTGCTGGTTGTTCGTGTGTATCATGCCTTGTGTTTATGACTTCATTGTTTCCGTTACATCGTCTTGTACGGAGTGTTCTCTTTCTGCTTATTGGTGCCATATGCGATGGGCTTTCATCCGTTCCGTGTTTTATATGGGGGCCCATGGTTGGTCCTGTTATTGTTTGGCTTGTGTGTTGAAGTCATGTACGTGTGCCGTGTCTTATTGGTTTATTGGTTTCGCCTGTGTCAAGTTGTTGCTGTTGTATGTTGCTTTGGGCTTGGCCTTCTTGTGTGCTTATGCATTGTATGTGTACTGTGCCTGATTTTGCTTTACTTGTGGCTGGCATTATTTATATGTTTCATGTCTTTCATGCATGTAAAGCGCTTTGAGCATGTAAATGAAAATGCGCTGTATAAATAAACTTTATTATTATTAATTCTTCATTAACTTTTTATATGTGCTTTGCAATTACTTTTTGAGGTTGATTATTTACTTGTGTGTAGAAATTCTCCGTTGGAGTTGAATATTTTCTTGTACCTGTGTCTCTCCTTTGGAGTAGAGTATACTAGTAGTGAGTGTGAATGTTGTAAGGAGAGTTATTTGGGAAGAAGTCGTAGATGAGCCAGATATAAAATAACATCTTTTCTTTTACCCCTTTTTGCGGAGTGGCAAATCCATTTTATCATTGATTCCATTTTTTATCCTGCCTCTGATTATGGGAAGTAATGATTTCAATTGAATGATTAAAAATCTTGTAAATACTCGGGACCGTTTTTATCCAAGTTTATTGAAATCCCCGTAACACCATTGTCAAACCAGAATAAACCAATTTGGTATTTCACATGCGGTATCTAGCATACGCAACCGGTTTTTCATTTCCCTTGCAAACATGAACGCACAAACAACCTAATAATTGTGTGTGTGTGTGTGTGTGTGTGTGTATGTGTGTGTTCATTGCGACCTCTTCTTTCCATGTAAACACCATAAAATATGTTTTTGTCGAATTCTATGGCATTAGTGATTTCATCGTCTGAATTATGATGCTTTGACTTTCAACTGTTTAACCACAGATCCTTCCTTGAGTCATGAGAGCTGTCACCTTCACCTCATTACACGCTCGTACGATGCACAAAAAGTCTCCACTTCAGTTTTGGTATTGAAGCAGTTGTTTTTTAATTCTTTTTTACTATTGGCAAGACCTGTCCAAACAGTGAAGAGGATACATAGTGGAAGTTTCAAAGTATAAAGGAAAGGGGGGAAGGAAGAAGAGGAAAAGGGAGGAGGGTAGGGTTTGCACAAATGGAAAGGACATCCTCCTTCCGACACCATCTGCGTGCCTGAAAGAATTGAACAAGGTGCCGACAGGAACACCTGCTACAACCTGGGGTCCTGTTTTCTTGCACCCTGTCACCCGAGGATGTTCGCACATTCCGACCTCAGGAGGCTTAGCTTCCTTTTTTCTCTCTGTGGGACAACCCGAGACCTCTGATAGGCCTCTTGCCAATCTCCCTGTCGCTGTCGCCTCTTTTGTCTCCATGGCACTTGTCGCTGCTTTCACCCTCTTCTCGCCTTTCGCCCGGGCCTGTCGCAGATTGAGCGGTCGGAATTCCGGGTATGCGGAGGCGGATTCCAGAGGATCGGATCGCTGTCGCAACATCGAGCGTTGTCTTGTTATCCATAAGCACAGAGGATCCAAAATAGCCAGGACCGGCTATTCTTGTCCCACTGGACGCTCCCGTCCGATTCCACGACTGCTGGACCCCCGGGCAGCCTAATCCCCTGTGCCCGTCACACAGAAGCGATCGTTAGTTTCACACGGGGGGGGGGGGGGGGGGGGGGGGGGCAAAGGGATTACATACTGGCGAGAGAACTCCAGGAGAAGTATAAGAAAACGAGGGTAATGGAAGAAGGTAAGTCGGAGATAGGATTAACCAAAACCCGGGGTGGTTACGCAAGAAGAGGCGATTTTTATTTCGTGAGAATGAAAAAAAATTGGATCCAGGAAGGGATGAACATTTGTGAAAATTCGAGAAAGTGATCGAAAGAAAGGAGAGAGATAAATATGGAAGGAATACAGTGTGAAGGGGGTAAAAGACAAGAAGCTGGAGTGGCCTGCTGCAGGTAATACAATCAGAAGATAACACGAGAGTGAAGAGATTTGAGATCGAGAAGGGGGTGGGGATGGGTGGGGGTGGACGAAACCGCAATGAATTATGAACAAGGAAAATGAAATGGAATGAGGAGATATGAAAAGAGAATTGGGAGTGGAATGGGAGACTAAAGGAAGAAGATGGGGAAGGAAAAAGCAGAGAGGGAGCGAAAGGGAAGAAATCACTGAGATGTGCTGCCCACATTAATATGGCCACTTTGAGGTTAGACCTGCGGCGAGGCGCACCGCCGAGTGGTTTTTGTTGGATTTGAGCCAGTGTGGAAATCCAGCCGCACCCAGTGTTTCCTGGTAAGCTGTGTGAGACAGTGTATTCAAGACAAAGGAAAGTTGAGAAAAAGTTTGAAATATCAGTAGGCAATCAAAGAAGCTGTGGACATTAGAAGGGAGACGAGCAGATCATTATTTACTTCAGGCGCCTGCAGGCGGAAGGAGAATGAACCAGTTCCAAAAGTTTTTCCCTAAGCACACATTAGCACAAGCCAGGCGTTTGAAATCAATGTTTCTGGGGCGTTTTGACCGTAAACCGGTCATGCACACGCTGTGTCAAAGCGAAATACAAGGAAAGCCTAGCAAGATGTTTTCTCCTCACCTTGTTCCACGCAAGTTTTTAAGTGACGTTCTTTACAGAACGCGCTATTGTTGAAAAAAAAATCATAGAGCTATCATCATAAATCGTATAGCCAGCGTTTAGCATGCATTCTTAAAGACTTCAGTATTAAAGTTTAATTTACTTCATCGACTCAAATTGTGTTTTGATTGTTTTGAATGGAAAAAAAATGTTATTGCACATAGCTAAATTTAGACAGTTACTACACTGAGCAGAACCCTAAACTCTCAACTCCTGAAAAGGCGGAACATTTCATTTAACGTGCATAAAAGGCAGGAGTTTTACTGTGAAATAGTTTGACTGTCATATAGTTTGAAGTGGGGTGTCATGGAGAAAAACGCTTTGGAACTACCAGTTTGAGACATCGCATGACGTCTTTTAAGTCCGTTGTTACTCTTGAAAGACTTTGTGGTAGAGGAACGTTTTTCTAGTCAATACCCAGTATTACCTTGCCAAGCCAAACACACCGCATTATCAGCTTCACCAACTGAAACAATGCAGTCATATTACTGTCGGAGTCTGCTCCAGTACTACTGCTAATCCCAGAGGTCATCTGCTTACCACAGGAAGACGATGCTCAGGTTGAGGTCTAAAACACATAGTCAGGTCCATCTTGGAGATGTATGCTTCATCCACGTCTAAACGATAGCAACTTTAATAAAACCTTGTAACTGTTTTACTTTATGTATATGTACATGTATATGTGGCGTGCTTATGAAACACAGCAAACCTGTTCTCGACTGCCCAAGAAAACTTGTGGACTCTGCGTTCTAGGCAGTGGGTGTTGCAGGCAAACTTTTTCCAGCAATTATGTTGCCATATACTTTTTTTAATCAGTTCTGCACCTGCCAAGAACCTTTATGTGAGGTCGAGAGATGGAATGCACGGCATACGTCATCTTTATAGATACATCTCACAACTTCTATAACATCTTGTACATGTACTGCACGCTTTCCGAGCAAATCACAGGTTACCATTACTTCCCGCACGCCATCCAGATAATCAGTTTTAATGCTTTCGTTACCGTCAAACAAACATAAAACCAACCAATCAACCAACCAACTAAACAAAACAAGCAAACAAACTGAAAACCGATTATGTAGGGTTGGGTAGCCTGCCAATTTTTACAAGCAAAGGTATTCATTTTTGGTGTATGTCGATTTACATCTGACTATTTCTGCTTGTTTGTTCCAGATCAGAGCGAGAAAGCGCTAGGAAGGGAGAGAGCTGATCCAAGACGTTCGCATCGATCTAGGTGTCCTACCAAGACAAACACTCCGCAGGCCAGTGTAGTGGACTTGCCACATTCCTTCTCCTTGGCAACTGCCCAGTCAGTCGACAGACAATGCATCTTGCAAAGATCCGGAAAACAAGGCTCCGTCCGCTGGAAACGCAGTTCCTCAGCAAAGCAGTCGCACGCCTTCGACAAACTGCCACTGTTCCTTTATCTTGATGGACGACTGAAGTAAAAATTCATCGGGGAATGAGAAATGTGTTGATTGATGTGTAAATAATGCATTTGTCATCAAATGGATGTGTTAGTAAAAGTTCAGGTTATTTACATTTTTGTAACAACCATTGATCTTTATCAGCAATGCATGCAGGTCAGCGTTAGTGATAGAAATGTGAAAACTCATTCTATGCATTGACTTATTATGTGCGTGTTTGAAAAGTTCTCAACTTGTTGGCTGAAGACGAATGTGGCCAACTGTTTTTGGTCTGAATTTACTACCATGTTCACATTGTAGACTTTTGCAAATGACATTTGTAATGGTAGTTAAGATTATGAATGGAGTCTACGGCGTATCAACCTTTGTTGACTATGTAAGGGTATTGATCACGAAAATCACTAGAGCTGGTTGGAGTAAGAGCAGGTCAAGTATCAAATTCCCTGGTTATTTGCCTTATAATAATTGTGTAGAGAGACGCAGTTTGTCTATTCACCCCCAGCCCACAAGAGGATCGCATTTGTAAAAGGCCCGTTAACCTTGTGATTGCTGCAGACGGTTATTTCAAGACGGTAGTGAACCCCGGGGCACTCCAGCGTTGCTTGCCCGGAT
>JAWQFJ010023490.1:0-2500 GCA_034096865.1 Theodoxus fluviatilis | reverse complement strand
AGTTATCGGCCTTCCTTTAACCGGGAAGGCCGACAGGGGGAAACGGTGCAGACACGCTGTGGTGTGGGTGGGGATACACAATGCTCTCATCGCATCTCAAGCACACAACCAAAGAAGCGGAACAATACCTCTCTTACAATAGGCTCGACACCCGCCATATGAAATGAGAACGCACTGGAATGCTATGGACTTGTGT
This sequence comes from Theodoxus fluviatilis, assembly GCA_034096865.1. Taxonomy (NCBI): domain Eukaryota; kingdom Metazoa; phylum Mollusca; class Gastropoda; order Cycloneritida; family Neritidae; genus Theodoxus; species Theodoxus fluviatilis. The sequence continues at coordinate 2,304 of JAWQFJ010023490.1, read as the reverse complement.
CCCCCATGAGCAGTAAATTTGGGGCGTGTCTCTTTCACTATTATATAAGGTGAGGTTAGAGATGGTGGGGGATGAAAGCGTGATATTGGAGGAAATGGGCTGACGAGTGGGAAAGGAAGAGGTAAAGAGAATGTGAGGGTATGGTACCCATCGGTTGTACTGGAGGGGCAGGTTGGGGCTGAGGTTGGGGCAGGGGTAACCGAGGGTTGAGAATGGAGGGGGTGGTGCGGGGGGAATATGAAAGGAAAGACGTAGATGAAGATGTCGGATTTAAGGGTCAGTTGATAGTTAATGAGGGTTAGAAGACTCCGGGGTGAGGGAGTGAGAACGTGAAGAGGTGGGGGTGGGGGGCGTGGGGTTGCAATGTGAAGTCTGACGGTATCTTAGAGTCTTGGGATAGGGAGAGGGGACGGGAGAGACTAGGAAGACGTGGAGAGAGAGAGAGAGAGAGAGAGAGAGAGAGAGAGAGAGAGAGAGAGAGAGAGAGAGGATTAGAAAGGGAAAATAATGTGTGAGTGGGTGTGGGTGTGGGGTCTAAGGTGTGGTGACACTACCTGGCTCGGGACATTGCGGAGGAGGACCTGAATTCAAATCCACCCGCCACACCCTTTACTACACAGCGTAAATATTACTCACGCACAACGCCGTAAAGAAAAGGGTGTAAGGACATTCAAATATTTTGGTCGAATGGAGGGGTTAAAAATAGTTCCACCTTCCTGTTTGACGAGACAGGTTTCACTCCTCTTGGGACAACGTCCCTCTCGAGACGGCTATAAATAGTCCCATGTTTTTCTCACGCATTGTTTGATTGTTATACTTGGGCCGCTCTCCGTTTGCTCACCCAGGCGTCGCGCAGCCGTAAGATTTTCATCTCTTTCGCCGCAGGGAGGGGGGGGGGGGGGGGGGAAGCTCTCAATGCAATGATTCGCGTGGGACGTGCAAACAACAGGGGGTTGAAATGAACTGCTCCAAAATGATGAAATTATCCTCCGCTTTATTGCCTTGTTATGTTCATTTCCCTCGTGTGTGCACGCCTACATAATTGTTTGCCTTGTGTTCATTGGCTGTCCCACGGGGAACCACAGCAAGGTCCTCGCATCTTCCAAAAGGTTAAATGAGGCAAGAAGGTGTTTGCTTCGCCTGTGCAGAGTTGGCGTTTTACCGAAAGAGCTAGAGAGCGACAACTGATGATATCAACATCATCATGATGGTCCCTTGTATCTCGAGGAAGACGTATCTGCGCAGTCAACTGTGCATACGGGAATGGAAGGCTCTGTAGTCCAAGTTGGGATTTGCAGAGTCGCGAACAAACAGGACTCCAGTAGTCTGCTGCTATTGCAGGGAAGGACTCATCTTGGTGGCGACATTCTCTAGCTGTAGAACTCATTACAGTCAAGATGCCTGATATCAGTGTCTATTCTGACATAAAGGTAAGTTTGTTGCATCACGACAGGACAGGTCACGAAGATACATTACCCGCCTATATGAAGTTAAAACCTGGGATAGCTTTTGATACAGCAATCTTATCCAGGGTATTGGAACACACATCGAGATGAAATGAAACGATATGCATGTAATTACACACCGATATTTCTATCGGAATTAATGGCGAATACTGAAAAAAAGTAGAGGCACAATGTGATGTTGTATGTCAGAGTGTGATGCTTCGTAATAGTTATGAGGCGTGCAGGGAATATCATGTCCTTTCTTTGGAAGATGTTGACAGACAATAAATATGCCTTAATTCCATTGCGGTGTCGTCAGATTCCATTAATTATCTTTTTGTATTCAGAAGAATCTTCATTTTTGACCAAGGAATTATTGCAAACTCTGTTCTAGCAAGGGAAGGCCAATGGTCACCACGACTATGGTTCTCTAGGAACTGCCTGCTGTGGTCTCTACACTGCTTCGGATGCCTATTACCAGCCTCATGGTGAAGGCCCGCCAAAGCTCACCGTGTGGTCTCATGATAATGTACACACCCGATGTAGGGTGTAATATCGAACTGATTTGGAGTTATGTGGGCCCAGAGGGAGTGCTGACTCGATTTTTGTTGGATTTTATTTGTAGTGTTTCATATATAATTATGGTCATTATGTGTTGCATTTTAATTTTTTTCTTGGGTGATTGTGTGTCATGTCTATTTTTTTTTTTTGTTTTCAATTCGTGCGCTCGCATGGTCTTATCTTTACGGCACTACGCTGCCTACACACCGGCTTGTGTGATGAAGGAATCCTACAACGGGTAGCACTTAGGGATTTGTAGCTGTGCGTCTAGTTTTTTTACCTTGATGACAAAGGATTT
>JAWQFJ010023489.1:27500-28539 GCA_034096865.1 Theodoxus fluviatilis | reverse complement strand
ATTGCACTTGTTTCAATCTCCGAATTCTAACGTCATGCTCCTTGCACGTTCTGTTTGCGACGAAAATCATAAGCTCGATCACCACCAGTGAACGGAACCATCTCCACTAGACAGAAAAGAATGTCAACAGTTACGAGAATGGGTTTAATAGATGGGCTGCAATATCTTTGTTTGAAAATTAAAAAGCACGATTGACTCCTATCCTTAGAGGATTTTGTTACAGTTTCGACCGAGGTGGGCACTACACTTCCAGGTCTAAACATGAAGTCTCTTTTCGGTCACCGAACAGTTTTCATATGTCCTTACGCCCAAACACACACGTGCAAGTAAAGATATGTTAATTGTTTCCCAGGTTCAAGCACATTTTCCTTTTTCAGTATTACTCTTTTCTCTTTTTATTTTTTCTTCTTCTTTTTTGTGTGGATGGAAGACGGTGAGATGTGTGTTTATTTTGCTTTGTTAATTTTATCATGCCGTCTCAATTTCTCATACAACGCATCGATCACCACATCGTCATGCTGACAGCCGCGGGATGTTTTCATGGTGGAGATCGAGGTAGCTGCATGTTTCTTATCAGTGTTCCGGGGCGCTGAACTTCTTGACTGATAAGTGATAGTTGAGAAGGAGAGTTGATTCATAACAGGGTAAAGCTGTCTTCATGGAATTTGCCTTTGCGTTGAGCGTCATCACTTTCCCTAGACCATAAAAGCCGTCGAATGGCATGCTTGTTATAGATACGTCTTTGCATAGAGGAAAGCGACAACGCTCCATAGATCTGGGTGTCAACACAAAGACAGCATTAGAAATATGAAGCGAGTTGTCCTCTTTGCCCTCTGCATGTGTCTCGTGCTGAGCACACTCACCATGGTCGATGCCGATGACGATGACGACTTGTACGATGACGATGATTACCGGGACGATGACAACGGTTTGCGTGGCCGCTTTTACCCAGGACCCTGGTAAGACAGGCTTATTCTCTACAGTTAGGCAAGGGAGAGTTTGGGTAAACCCGTTTGATTGGAAGCGTTCTTGACATCAC
>JAWQFJ010023489.1:17500-22500 GCA_034096865.1 Theodoxus fluviatilis | reverse complement strand
GTGGTGGAGCCTTGTCGACTTGGTGGTGGAGCTGGCGGAGCCTTGTCGACTTGGTGGTGGAGCCTTGTCGACTTGGTGGTGGAGCCTTGTCGACTTGGTGGTGGAGCCTTGTCGACTTGGTGGTGGAGCCTTGTCGACTTGGTGGTGGAGCCTTGTCGACTTGGTGGTGGAGCCTTGTCGACTTGGTGGTGGAGCCTTGTCGACTTGGTGGTGGAGCCTTGTCGACTTGGTGGTGGAGCCTTGTCGACTTGGTGGTGGAGCCTTGTCGACTTGGTGGTGGAGCCTTGTCGACTTGGTGGTGGAGCCTTGTCGACTTGGTGGTGGAGCCTTGTCGACTTGGTGGTGGAGCCTTGTCGACTTGGTGGTGGAGCTGGCGGAGCCTTGTCGACTTGGTGGTGGAGCTGGCGGAGCCTTGTCGACTTGGTGGTGGAGCCTTGTCGACTTGGTGGTGGAGCCTTGTCGACTTGGTGGTGGAGCCTTGTCGACTTGGTGGTGGAGCTGGCGGAGCCTTGTCGACTTGGTGGTGGAGCCTTGTCGACTTGGTGGTGGAGCCTTGTCGACTTGGTGGTGGAGCCTTGTCGACTTGGTGGTGGAGCCTTGTCGACTTGGTGGTGGAGCCTTGTCGACTCGGTGGTGGAGCCTTGTCGACTTGGTGGTGGAGCCTTGTCGACTTGGTGGTGGAGCCTTGTCGACTTGGTGGTGGAGCCTTGTCGACTTGGTGGTGGAGCCTTGTCGACTTAGTGGTGGAGCTGGCGGAGCCTTGTCGACTTGGTGGTGGAGCTGGCGGAGCCTTGTCAACTCGGTGGTGCAGCCTTGTCAACTTGGTGGTGGAGCCTTGTCGACTCGGTGGCGGAGCCTTGTCGACTTGGTGGTGGAGCCTTGTCAACTTGGTGGCGGAGCCTTGTCGACTTGGTGGTGGAGCCTTGTCGACTTGGTGGTGGAGCCTTGTCGACTTGGTGGTGGAGCCTTGTCGACTTGGTGGTGGAGCCTTGTCGACTTGGTGGTGGAGCTGACGGAGCCTTGTCGACTTGGTGGCGGAGCCTTGTCGACTTGGTGGTGGAGCCTTGTCGACTTGGTGGTGGAGCTGACGGAGCCTTGTCGACTTGGTGGCGGAGCCTTGTCGACTTGGTGGTGGAGCCTTGTCGACTTGGTGGTGGAGCCTTGTCGACTTAGTGGTGGAGCTGGCGGAGCCTTGTCGACTTGGTGGCGGAGCCTTGTCGACTTGGTGGTGGAGCCTTGTCGACTTGGTGGTGGAGCCTTGTCGACTCGGTGGTGGAGCCTTGTCGACTCGGTGGTGGAGCCTTGTCGACTTGGTGGTGGAGCCTTGTCGACTTGGTGGTGGAGCCTTGTCGACTTGGTGGTGGAGCCTTGTCGACTTGGTGGTGGAGCCTTGTCGACTTGGTGGTGGAGCCTTGTCAACTTAGTGGTGGAGCTGGCGGAGCCTTGTCGACATGGTGGTGGACCTGGCGGAGCCTTGTCAACTCGGTGGTGGAGCCTTGTCGACTTGGTGGTGGAGCCTTGTCGACTTGGTGGTGGAGCCTTGTCGACTTGGTGGTGGAGCCTTGTCGACTTGGTGGTGGAGCCTTGTCCACTTGGTGGTGGAGCCTTGTCGACTTGGTGGTGGAGCCTTGTCGACTTGGTGGCGGAGCCTTGTCGACTTGGTGGTGGAGCCTTGTCGACTTGGTGGTGGAGCCTTGTCGACTTGGTGGTGGAGCCTTGTCGACTTGGTGGTGGAGCCTTGTCGACTTGGTGGTGGAGCCTTGTCGACTTGGTGGTGGAGCCTTGTCGACTTGGTGGTGGAGCCTTGTCGACTTGGTGGTGGAGCCTTGTCGACTTGGTGGTGGAGCCTTGTCGACTTGGTGGTGGAGCCTTGTCGACTTGGTGGTGGAGCCTTGTCGACTTGGTGGTGGAGCCTTGTCGACTTGGTGGTGGAGCCTTGTCGACTTGGTGGTGGAGCCTTGTCGACTTGGTGGTGGAGCCTTGTCGACTTGGTGGTGGAGCCTTGTCGACTTGGTGGTGGAGCCTTGTCGACTTGGTGGTGGAGCCTTGTCGACTTGGTGGTGGAGCCTTGTCGACTTGGTGGTGGAGCCTTGTCGACTTGGTGGTGGAGCCTTGTCGACTTGGTGGTGGAGCCTTGTCGACTTGGTGGTGGAGCCTTGTCGACTTGGTGGTGGAGCCTTGTCGACTTGGTGGTGGAGCCTTGTCGACTTGGTGGTGGAGCCTTGTCGACTTGGTGGTGGAGCCTTGTCGACTTGGTGGTGGAGCCTTGTCGACTTGGTGGTGGAGCCTTGTCGACTTGGTGGTGGAGCCTTGTCGACTTGGTGGTGGAGCCTTGTCGACTTGGTGGTGGAGCCTTGTCGACTTGGTGGTGGAGCCTTGTCGACTTGGTGGTGGAGCCTTGTCGACTTGGTGGTGGAGCTGGCGGAGCCTTGTCGACTTGGTGGTGGAGCCTTGTCGACTTGGTGGTGGAGCCTTGTCGACTTGGTGGTGGAGCCTTGTCGACTTGGTGGTGGAGCCTTGTCGACTTGGTGGTGGAGCCTTGTCGACTTGGTGGTGGAGCCTTGTCGACTTGGTGGTGGAGCCTTGTCGACTTGGTGGTGGAGCCTTGTCGACTTGGTGGTGGAGCCTTGTCGACTTGGTGGTGGAGCCTTGTCGACTTGGTGGTGGAGCTGGCGGAGCCTTGTCGACTTGGTGGTGGAGCCTTGTCGACTTGGTGGTGGAGCCTTGTCGACTTGGTGGCGGAGCCTTGTCGACTTGGTGGTGGAGCTGGCGGAGCCTTGTCGACTTGGTGGTGGAGCCTTGTCGACTTGGTGGTGGAGCCTTGTCGACTTGGTGGTGGAGTCTTGTCGACTCGGTGGTGGAGCCTTGTCGACATGGTGGTGGAGCCTTGTCGACTTGGTGGTGGAGCCTTGTCGACTTGGTGGTGGAGCCTTGTCAGTAGTTGTACAGTGAGCGGTTCGGACTCACAAGAAAATTATATCCAATCGATATATTGCACAGCTACTACTAAGGAAGCTGTGTACAGCCTTACAGACACTCTCAAAACAAAATGAAATCCCCCACACCCAAGAATCAAACCCAGGCGAAATTCGCTGCTAATTACTGACCCGCACCTCCCTTACAAGCCCCCACAAGCTTGCGGCAAAAACAGACCAGTTGCAACGCCGTTTGTCCTATCTCTACGCCACACTGGCTTGGTTTTTCTGGTTACAGTTTTCGTTTTCTGGTTACGGTTTCTGTTACAGTTTTCGTTTTTCGGTTTCAGATTTTTTTATTTCGGTTACGGTTTTTGTTTTTCGGTTACAGTTTTTGTTTTTCGGTTACGGTTTTCGTTTTTCGGTTACAGGTTTTGTTATCTGGTGAACGGTTTTGGTTTTTTGCTACAGGTTTTGTTTTCTGGTGAACGGTTTTGGTTTTTCGGTTAGGGTGGGTGGGAAAGGAGACAGCGAGTTTTGGTGGCGAGGCAGGCACACACACACACACACCTACATGCAAATGTTTGCCGGTGTTTTCCTGTCTTGCACCCCCAAAGCCGGCCAAAACACCTAGGTGCTTTGTGTTTCCACAATGCTCTAAGCTGTATTAAGCGAGCTGCTTAAGGAAAGGTCATTTTCCAATGAGTTTCTTTCTTCCTTACAGATAAGAGAAGAGGATGTGACTTTAACAGAGAGCAGAATATTTTGGAGTTAACAGACCGTGGCTTCACGGGGAGGGGGGGGGGGGGGGGGGGGCGATTTCCTGCCTTTGAATGAATGGGGCTTAGGAGACAGACAGACAGATAAAGAGAGACAGACAGACAGAGAGGGACAGACAAACAGAGAGAGAGAGATCAACAGTAAGAGTAAACGTATGGTTTTAGATTGCGACTTGTCACCCATGACCGGGTCTCATACCGCTTTACACATTGCTTCCTGATCACTGGGCCGCTTGCTCAACAGCGGTAATACGCGATCTAAAGGACGATTGGTCATATGGAGACAGAAGTCAAGGCAAAGTGGGACAAATGCACCGAAAGAACAAAAAAAGGAGGGGGGGGGGATGGGAAGGTTCAAGTGTGGGTCAGAGAAAATTGGAGATGGGGTAAGTGAGGCAATGTAGCCACAGTCACCTTCATCTGTCTTGGCCTCGAGCACATCAGATATCTAGGCTAATTATCACGGATTTCCTTGTGTATATACATAGATGTGTGCGTCGCGGTCACTAATGGGTCGAAAATGAGAGCAACAGGATGTGAAATGTAAACAGATCAAGAAACAGAGCCACAATGTGCCTCAGGCTGTGGAAATGAAGCATCAACATCCGCACTGGCGATGACCGCGCACTGCTGTCCACAGGTATAAATCTGAGGGACAAGACATCTGCACACTGAACTTGAACCGAGACTTTTTCTCCTCTGCCTATCTAGCAGCAACTTACAGTGCATATCCTCGAAGGAAGACAGCTGAGGAAAGCCTTGCTGCCTTGTTGGAGAAGCCAGAGTGGAGCTGAGGCCGACGCGAAGACTTCATCGAAATTTGACCGGGATGTCACACAAGAGGCTGTCATTCAGCTTGTCACTTCCCTCATTCTAAGCCGTCTCGACTACTGCAACTCCCTGCTTGCAGGACTACCATCCAAACAAATCTCTCGCCTTCAGCGGGTTCAAAACAACGCTGCCCGTCTCATCTTCAGAAAATCCAAGAGAACACATGTTACCCCTCTTTTCATGAAACTCCACTGGCTTCCTGTTGAGTACAGGATCCAGTACAAACTCGCCACTCTCGCCTTCCGTTGCTTTGACGGAACTCTGCCGCCCTATCTCTCATCTCTTCTTCAGATCTACCAACCCTCTCGCTCTCTCCGCTCAGGCTCTGAAAAACTTCTCTGCAAACCTAAAACCACCACCAAATCCTTTGGCCAGAGATCCTTTCACTTTCAAGCACCTTCTGTCTGGAATGCTCTGCCGTCATCTCTCCGTGGCATCACTTCTCTTCCTTCCTTCAAATCTAACCTCAAGACCC
>JAWQFJ010023489.1:0-10000 GCA_034096865.1 Theodoxus fluviatilis | reverse complement strand
GAAAGATTTTAAATGAAAGCGTTCGACTGCGTTCTCCAAACCATTGTGTCAGAGGGACAGAAAGATGCAAATGATCATGAATGTCTTGGTGCCATCAAATGCCCTAGGCAATAGATAAGGGCAGGATGTGAACTGAGATACAAATAGGCATGCATTAGTAATCGTGGCCATCTTCTCTCGGGCCATCTTAAGATTGTACAGCAATTATCTTCCAGGCACTGTTATGGTACATCTTCAGGACAGATTTGGATAACATTCAAACCTTTGATTTAAGTTGTTTACACAGAAATGTTAAGGACAACTCCGTGTGTTGCTTCGGACACCGAAAGCTAAGATGGTTCGCCAATAAAGAAAAACAACTTGAAATTGATTCCTGATAGCCATCCAACTGGAAAATCGTCTATCAGATAGCGCGCCCTCTTCATCACATTTGCATGCAGAGTATATTCATACCCATCTGCGGTGAGGCACACCCTTGTACACATGCAGGTGTTTACAGTGTGCCTCCCTCAGATCGGTCCTTCTTTCTTTCTATAAAGTATTTGTGCGGTAATTGCTATTGTTTGTCTGTTTGCTTGTTGTTTGTTTATTCACTTGGTCTATTTTTGTTTATTTGCTCGCACATTGTTCTATTTGTTGGTTAGTTTATATCTCTTGTAATTCTGGTTTCGCGGTTATGTAGTTTGGGAGAGCAAACACCATGAGCAAAGTACAAAAAAAAACCAACATGAATTTGAAGTCGTTAGAACTTGAACTGCATGAACTATTGACCCGTCCACAGCCACGCCCCTTTCTCGCTGTAGCTCGCGTGGTATCACATGCAGGCGGCAAAATGGCTTCCACGCTAACGCCGACTGACTCGTTGCGTTGTATTCCGGACAGCATTTGTGTCTCATTTTTGCCAGACAGTGAGAAGATTTCTCAGACTGTGATAGACAGGGGTATGAATAAATACTACTCATGTTATTTAGACGAAATTAAGATCTATGAGCAAGAGGATTCAACGGTGGAGGTGACAGCTCGGGAAGTGGAGGTGGTGCTGGCATCTGCGTGACAATGAGCGTCGTATCTGTCTGTTGTCAGGTGCCTGTAAAATGTTGATCAAGTGTTCCAGTGATCAGGTAGTTAAGTTTAAAACGGATTGAGCGCCTCGGGTTGGTGTAGAGTCGCTATACAAAACTACTACCTTTACCTTCACTAGTTGCATTGATGAGAAAGAAATTTACCAACCACGCTCGATTCGAAGACTTGATCGAGACAGGGGTGAACCTTTGCTCTTCGCTTACGTTGGATGGGATATATTCTGTTCTAATCCTGGAGCTTTGTATAACCGTGCTCTACCCAAAATCTCAGAACTACCATCACGACAGACAATCTGTGTAATGAGATGGTAAGGTACATAAGCATCATCCTCGCAATGAAGCGTTACTGTACGTCTATCCTCACTCAACCCTCACGCTCCCTCCCAAAATTTGCTTCCTGAAGCCTAGAAATGAATAAACTTATGTTAAACAACAGTAATGTTCAATTTCAAATGCAGATCTGAGACTCACCCCCGCGCAGACTCCTTTGTTTTTATTAAGCCGGTTGAGATTTAGCTGATCGTGTGGCCGGCAGCACGCCTTGATCCACGCCATGGCATCGGCTCTTCTGCTTTTTACAGAGGGAAATTGATGCAATTTGCCTCCTACTATTTTATCGGGATATCGTTGATCACCAGAGCATGTGCCCCACTGGCAGTGAACAACCATTTTGTTGTGGTTGTGCGATAGGCTAGAACCGAAGCGAAAACGCGTGATGGAGTCAAAGAGACGCTGGTTCCAGACAGTGCCGTATTTGTGATACCAGTGTGAGCAAGAGAAGTCTGCGCTAAAATAGACTAGTTCCGCGCCAGCGATTGGCTAAGCCCAGCGACCGCGTGGCCGTGTGGATGGGTCTATATCAAGCATACAAAGGAACAAAGAAAGAAATAAACAAACAAGTAAACAACCGTGTAGACAATACTTACTGCAGACGTATCAGCATACCTATATAAAACATACTCACGTATCACGCTCGCTTCCTCTGAGGCAATCACAAGCGTATAATTATATGTTCACTATGCAAACATCCATTCACTTATACGCAAAGCCATTTATTCGCCACAAAAGGAATAAACACATGCGCTCGCGCAAACATGCATGCGCATAAAAAGGCGCATGCGTGCACAGAAGGACATGCTCGCAAACATGTGAACCCAAATTCTTATGCATGCGATTACACCCACACATGCACACATGCATGTTTCATCCACAAGCTCATTGACATGCATATGTGCGCACGCATCCACACATACGCACGTTTTATGCAAGCAGACATGTCTGTCCGGAGCTGCGCGATGTCCTCCCAATGGCTGGAGCACCTGGCTGCTGTGCTTTCGAGGTGTGCTCCTGTAGCAAAGCCAGGGGCGGCCTCAAGCAGCAACAGAATTTACCTGGGGGCACGGGGACAGACTCAGACCATTCAGATCCAACCGTGCGTTCAAATCATTGTGGAACATAGAGCCCTGCCCACATGCAGTTACAACCACCTCGCTAAACATGATCGCGTACATTGGCGCGAACACATTCAATCATTCACACACACACACACACACACACACACACACACACACACACACACACACACACACACACACACACACACACACACACACACCTTCCTAAGGCGTTGCTTCGCGAACGAAGATGAGACGATGCTGCTGTTCACATCCACCGCAGACTCGTTGGTGGCTGTAGAGGCCGATGCGGGACCGGCAAGCCCGACCACAGCGGCCGCAGGGGAAGATCCGGCCAGAGTCTAGCATGACGTCCTCTCGGTTTTTTCTCCTCTGGCGCTTCTCCTTTAGTGTGTTCCTGCGGGAGCTCTCCAACACTGCCGTGGCTTTATTGATGGTGTGGCGCCAGGCATCTCTGTCAGCAGCGACGGAGGTCCACTGTCGGGGATCGATGTTGCAAGAGATGAGGGCTTTCTTGAAAGAGTCTTTGTATCTCTTTTTCGGGCCCCCTTTGTCACGTCGACCAGTGGAAAGCTCACCAAATAGTGCTACCTTGGGCAGGCGGTGGTTTTCCATTCTGGAAACATGGCCTGCCCAGCGCAGCTGAGATCTCAAAAGCATGGTCTCTATGCTGGTGAGTTGAGACCGTTCCAAAACTTCTACATTACACACACACACACACACACACACACACACACACACACACACACACACACACACACACACACACACACACAGACTATTCCCAATTCCACCCCCACCCCACCCCCACCGCCTATACACAAACTGTGATACGAGATCAAAATTCATTTCATGCTTTAACTGACGAGATGCTCATGTTAAGGTGTGAACACTAACATATGCTTTTTCTGTCAAACAGGAGGACATGTCAACCTACTTGAAATATATTTTAACCGGTAACTGAAGCATGCAAATGATCTTTTAAATGCTGTCTGTAAATAGATTCAGCCAAAGGCAGAGCATTCATTGAAGAAGATGTTTATCTGCATTTCCAGGGGGGGAAATACCTCAATTGTTGTGCAGAGAAGGGTCTGCTGTCTGTTTTATGTCTGAAACGAGATGTTATATTTTTACTCGACTGCCAATCCTTTCAACATGTTTTAGATTTGGTTCAATTCTTGCGTAAACTATGGGGTGATTTTTTATGTCGATGATAGCAATAACTATAGTGTTTCGTCGGCTTCTGTATTCTTGGTGTAATGTGAAGAAAACAACAAGTGCTTTGCCCAGTAAACAACTCAGCGAAGTCTCGTTGACAACGCCTTTACATTAAAAACACAATCTTCCCCTTTTTGTGTCACAGAGAAAATCTTTAGTCATGTTTGCTATTTATGGTCGTTCCCTTGCCTTCAAAGCGCAAAAGGAAGTTGTCAGCTAGTGGGCTTCGGTATAGCTGAAGCTGGTTTGTCGTAAACACCACACCGTCTGAATCATAAGTGCAAGTTTCCATGACGACCGTGTACGCTTTCTAGTATATTGCTTTGCACGAGGATACGATACAAACAGGTCATTGGTTGGAGGGTTACAAGTCGCAATGGACGGTGGTATTTCCAATGGGAACATTGTCTATACACAGCTATTGAAAGGAAACTATTTACATTGTACACCACAACAAGCGTTTAAAGTGAGGTATCTTTGCAAGTACAGATCAGATGCGATGCAGTACACACATGTCAATGAAAAGTAGGCATAATAAACACAAGCATATGAGAAGTCACATGAGAAAAGCACAATAATGAAATAATCTGTGTAACAAATAAGAACATTGCTTAAATGCATGGCTGGAGGGGCATGTGGAGGAGAAGGAAAGAAAAGTGAACATTCGCTGGGAGGGGAAAGGCAAGGCATGTCGTCTGTCCCTCTCTTGAAGATGGAGTGATGACGCTTTTTCGTCTTGGAGAGTGCTGGGGTGTTGGAGCGTGCGCAGTGCCAGTTCTGCCTGGTAATTTCCAGACTCTAAGAGGGTCAAGGAGCTGTCACAGGTCGACACATATATATAGTATGCGCCGGCCCCCATAAATGGCTTTGCAAAGTTCTTTTTCCGTATCCCAGGGTAAAGGTTTTCCATAAACAGACTGGAGAAAGTAAAATTAGATTATTTCTCTAGTGCCTTACACATAAATAAGCACGCGCGCACGCCGGTGCATTTATGCACATTGACGCACAGAATGTCCATGCACTTCTACGTACTGTGATAGCTGCTTTGAGCATAGGTTCCTTTCTTTGCTGTAAAATTCATTGCGTCGCGATTTAAAAATAAAATAAAAAAGGAAGAAAAAATACAAAGCTCGCATAAAATCCCCACTCGACATGTGGGGAAACACACACACACACACACACACACACACACACACACACACACACACACACACACACACACACACACACACTACTCACACAATCCCTCCCCCTTAAAAAAACCCACTTGTAAAGCTACCACTTCAATAGCAGTGACGTACTTAGGGGTGCGAACACAGATTATCCCCACACAATCAACAACACCCACACTGAAAATATCTCGATGACATCGGTGTAATTGCCGTAGACAATCATACATCCTGAAAGATGACTGCAAACTTCTCGCCTGTTCTCCCTGATAGAAAATGTATGCCTCCGGGTGTTGGTGTTTGGGTGGAGATGCGTCCTCGAGAATTTTAATAGCACAAGTGTTTATCGGGGAGAGGGGGGGGGGGGGGGGGCAGATAGTGTGGGTGAGACGGGGGTGAAAAGATGGACGGAAAAAGAGTAAAGAATATAGGAGAGGAGAGAAAGATTGAATATAGATATTGAAGGACAGAGGGTCTGAACGTTGAACAGAATACGGGTGAGGTGGAAAAGCTGGGGAGTGGGGGGGGGGGGGGTGGGGGTGGGGGTGGGGGATGGGGATGGGGATATACTTTGAAGGGGGCGGAGGTAAGGGCATTCTGTGTCACAAAGACTACCAAGATAGTAGTCTCTGTGGCACAGAATGGGGTGAGGGATCAAGGAGGAGGTCGGGGTGTGGGTAGCTCGGGTACGTCAGTGGAGCACCGTTCCTAGTACGACGAACCCCGGTCTCTCCTCATTTGGGTGACTGCAAACACCTCCACCTCCCCTCCCACTGTCAGCTCTGCCTCCATGGGACGTGGCTCCTTTCCACCTCCCGTCTCGCTACCTGACTTCACTGCAAATCACCGTCAATGGCCCTCGAAACGCTTGACCATGCGCAGCAAGTGGCTGCATGAAGTGTGTGACGTAGAATGGTAATGTAAAAAGATTACAAGAGAGTTTTACCTGCAGAAATCCGACAAAAAGGAAGCTCCGTGATACGAGAGCGTTTTGGCCGTGTATGGCCGGAGACGCGTTGTCGTCACTTCCGGAGTTATTTGTAGAAGCCAAATGCTTTCAGCCATGTTGGTAGGAGGCGAGCGCTGTCTGCTAAGCTGTGCTACCGGAGACGTTCAACCATGCCGACTTCTTGTTGCGTTAAAGATTGTTTTAACAACCAACAAAAAGACAAATAAAGAGGAGTCAAATGCTCATACTACTTTATACCATCAGAGAAAACCAATTAAGGCCCGATTGTGCACAGGGTGACCGAAACTTGACGAAGAGGATGGGAAAAAAGATTTACAGAATAGATCTGACCTTCGAGACAAAAACCCGGCGAGAATCAGCAGACATCTCCCACGAATCCTGCAATGAAGAATCGATAGGCTTCCAAAGACCTATAATTCTTGAACTCTTCCAACGTGTACGCCGATGTTCCGAGTACAACAGTTTAATATGTCCATGGCACTCGTTGGCGGAATGTTCCTCAATTCCGAATCATGTTGGTCCTTCGTCAGCAGGTATGGATGGATGGATGGATGGATGGATGGATGGGTGTGTGGATGGATGGATGGATGGAGTTTTACGGCCTATCAGCCTTTGTAGGCTGTGTAAGGCCACTGAGCACAAAAACCACTAGACCGATCACCTCAATTTTGTTGAGGTAACGTCGACGGGCTTGAGAGGGTCAACGTAACGCGTTTTCTTCCTCGCGGACATCACCTTAGAAAGAAAAAGGTATCAACTAACTCTGATTTAGATGTTGGTTTCTTAGCATAGCCAGCTTACCATGTCGGAGCAGATGAAACAATTGAGAGCAAAAGCGAAATGATCACTCGTGCATTTAGTATTGATGCGTGTCCGGGACACTCCCTGCAGTGTGTTTTGTTTGCTTTGTAAGGTTTGAGCACATAGCTGTAAGTGTAAAAATGGTCAGTTATTAATGTAATCGGTGATTTGGGTTGTCATGAAACTTTGTTTTGTGCTTTAATGCCATTTTTTGTCATCATCTTACTTAATCGTTACATTACACCGAATGCGGGCAAGTTGATAGTGCACTCATCTACTCGATGATCGTGAATTTTCGGTCCTCGCCAGACCAGGGAAACAAAATTGTCAATTCAAGCCAGAACTAAACAGTTATGTATGTATGTATGTATGTATGTATTTTGGCTCTTATATAGCGCCAATCTCACACCCAAAGGCATGCTCAAGGCGCTCAACACGTTCACCCTTTGAATAAAAGAGTTTTTAGCTGTGACTTGAAAGTCTGTATTGAAGGAGATTTCCTCAGTCTGTCTGGGATATCGTTCCAGAGTTTTGGTCCAGCATACGAGAATGCTCTCTCCCCAGATCTCTTGGTGTTGTAGCGTGGCACATGGAGTAATGACTGCGCCGAAGATCTGAGATCCCTCACAGGCTTATAAGTCTTGAGGAGCTCAACCAGATACAGCGGGGCCAAACCATTGACGCACTTGAACACATGACACAGTGTTTTGAACACAATACGTTGGTGGACAGGCAGCCAGTGTAGCTCTCGAAGGATGGGTGTTATGTGAGAACGACTAGGTGGACGTTTCACTATACGTGCTGCGGTGTTCTGCACCTGTTGAAGTCTTCGGAGATATTCTTGGGTTTCACCTAGCAGAAGGCTATTGCAGTAATCAAGATTAGACATCACCAACGTCAATACAAGAGTTGTGGCCGATTTTTCAGTCAGGCATTGTCTGATACTTGAGATACGTCGGAGCTGCCAGTAGGAGGAAGTTATCTGCTGCCACTCATTCGAGCTTTACATGAAACATTATATCTCACTAGCTCGATCGTCTGCTGGCGTAGTGACTACTGTTCGATCGTGTTCGTCTGCTGGGTACGTACGGTGTGGTTTGTTTACTTATCTTCTGCGGGTCTTGTGCAGAAATTATACGATACAGTAGTCTATTATGACTATTTGTGAATGGTTTTTGATATAATTAAACTTTTTTCGTGCTTTAATGCCACCCTTTTGCCACGATCTAGCGATCAGCACTCCTCAACACAGACCCGAAACATACCCCAACATATAGCACCGGAAGTTATGTAACCTACGATCATGGCTGCGCTGCTAATTACCATATGACCCCTGGTGAACTCTTCTCTGGCCATTGCCGCTGTCTACGCCTGTTGGGTGGTGCACAGCCTTTGGGAGCATTGGTCGGGCATTTTGTTGCATTCTGACACAACAATTTGACTATCCAATCCATCCCTGCTATGTGTTCCTCCAAGTGTAACAACCACCATCACCACCACTCTAATTATATCATCGAATGGATATGATTTTTACTCTTTCCAATTCAACAGAGTCACAAGTAAATTAGAAACGAAACTTACTCCGAGTTAGTTCTATTTGTGGTGGACTGGAGGCCAGGCTTGATGGTAGCAGGGCGCAGGTATGAGACAAATCGTACTTGCGTTCCACAACTTTATTCACCCATGGGTACAGGAGCTGCTTGCTGGTCCGAGGCCTGATGATAATGGCCTGGACCAACCCAAGACCGTGGTGGTAGTGGTCTCTCTAGACCGTGGTGGCAGTGGTCTCTCTTGTCTTGTGTGCCGTTTCCCCTTAAGAAAGGAATGCACGGACCTCACAGGAGCCTGGGTCTAGATTATTTTCCAGTTCCTAACCCTGGTTCCTGGGTTCGTGCTTCAATTTGGCAGAAAGTAGAGATTATTTAACTTATCTCGCCTTGAAATTACTTCTTACAAATGTTGCCTCATTCAGCATAACACAATCTATTGAATGAATCACATGCCGTTGCAAGTAGCTGTCTTACTTGAGGGAAAATATCAGATTTATACTCAAAATGTTACAATTCAGATGCCAGAGTGGGAGAACGGCTCTCTAGTCATGGGGTGACGCTAATATAACGAGTGACTGACAGGGCAGCTGCACCAACAATCAGACCACAGTAGAGGAGGGGTCCCAGAGCGGTCAGCTGGTCAGCTTGCCTTACAGATCCGAAAGGATGGGGAAGGGGGGTTAGAGAGAGGTCTGACACACAGAGAGATCTGACACACAGAGTAGGGGGGTGGGAAGAGACAGACGCAGGCATAACTGGATAGAGGATGAACACAGTAGATGTACAATACACTTGGTGATAGGTGCACCCTATCACATGAACACAGTAGATGTACAATACACTTGGTGATAGGTGCACCTTATCACATGAACACAGTAGATGTACAATACACTTGGTGATAGGTGCACCTTATCACATATTGATCTGACGTGCTTCATAAGATCGCTCAGTTTTACGTTCTGTAGCCCTTCAAACTCAGCTCCGATGCAGTCTCCGATGACTGCTCCCACCAAGCATCCCTTATACCGACCGATAAGATTCGTATTAAAGGGGTACGCGGGACTGTTAGATTACTTCGAAATGCCAACACTTTCAACAAGAACGGTCTCGTGCACAAGGGAGATGACTCTCAAAAGTGTACTTCACACCGATGATATTTAGAGTTTCCTCCCTTGATCGGTTGTTTGCACCGTGGTCTTTGCTTGCACACACGCATGCATGCGCACACACACATACGCATACACACACACATAACCACACACACACATAACCACACACACACACACGCATGCATGCGCACACAAACATACGCACACACACACACACACACACACACACACATAACCACACACACACACTAACACACAGAGGCATAGTGGCACACATTCGCGCCCGCCCGCCCGCACGCCCTCACGCCCGCACGCCCGCACGCACGTACACGCTCATGTGCGTTGTTTGTAGGTTGACACGTCTCACGTGTGCGTCATACCGAACCCAGCCTGACGCTATTGTGTAGCCTGTTTACCCGGTGTACTGAAAAGTACTATAAAATAACCAAAGATCTTTGATAATATTATGGAGACAGGGTGCATTAATGATAGAGTTCAGGGTGCGCTCCTGGGTAGGCCTACCTTGCGTAGCAGCATACAGTAATTACATGCCTCGTAGCCTACGTCCCTTTAAGATAAAGAAAAGCTGTCTGGCCACTGAAGACAAATCACCAAGTTTTATTTCAACTGTGTCGATCGTCAGAAAGTTTGAGAAAGAAATCCGTGAGAAATATGAAGACATAAAA
>JAWQFJ010023488.1:17500-20000 GCA_034096865.1 Theodoxus fluviatilis | reverse complement strand
TCGGAGCATAGGGCCTTCACTGCAAGTCTCCACCTCTGTCGGTCTTGGGCTGCCCTCTTTGCCTCTCCCCATGTCATCCGGACTGTCCTCAGCTCTGCCTGTAGGTTTTTTTTTCCAGGTCAGTGCTGGTCGACCACGCTTCCGTTTACCCTGAGGGTTCCAGTCCAAGGCGTGGCGTGGAATGCAGGCATCGTTTCTGCGCAGGGTGTGCCCAATCCACTTCCATTTCCTTCTTTGGATGGCGTTGACGATCGACTCCTGCCTGGTACGTTGCCAGAGTTCTTTGTTGGAGATTCTTTCTGGCCATCTGATACGCAGGATCTGGCGGAGGCAGGTGTTGATGAAGACTTGCAGCTTGTGGCCGATGCTCTTGGTATGTCTCCAGGTTTCAGATCCGTAGAGCAGCACAGATTTAACATTTGTGTTGAAGATCCTCAGTTTGGTGTGACGGCTGAGGCTCTCATTTCTCCACACTGGTTTCAGGGTGACGAAGGCGTGTCGTGCTTTGCCTATCCTGGCTCTCACGTCTTCATCTGTCCCTCCAGTCTTGCTGACCACGCTGCCCAGGTACGTGAAGCGTTCGACGTCCTCTATGGCTTGACCATCAATGGTGATGGGAGCTTCCCTGGAGGCGTTCACTCGGAGGCTCTTGGTCTTGGGGACGTTGATCTCCAGTCCTGTTGTCTTGGCAATGTCGTGCAGCCTCTCCGTCTTTGCTTGCATGTGCCCATGGGTGTGTGACAGGAGGCCGATGTCATCTGCGAAGTCCAAGTCTTCCAGTTTGCCAGTGAGTGTCCACTGAATGCCCCGTGGTTGGTCCGTAACAGTCTTCATCACCCAGTCGATCACCAGGGAGAAGATTAAAGGAGAAAGGAGACATCCTTGTCTCACTCCGGTGTTGACGTCAAATGGCGGCGACAGGTCAGTGTTGTGCACAACTCTGCAGCTGGTGCCTTCATAGAGGTTCTGGATTACGCTGACGATCTTCTGAGGGATGCCATAGTGTCTGAGGATTCTCCAAATGGTTGCCCTATCCACCATGTCAAAGGCTTTCTTGAAGTCCACAAAATTGACATAGAGTGGTGACTGCCATTCCAGCGACTGTTCAATGATGATCCTGAGGGTCGCTATCTGGTCAGTGCAGGAACGCCCAGCTCGGAATCCTGCTTGCTCTTCCCTCAGTCTGGTGTCGACGGCCTCCTTGATTCTCTCGAGGATCACCCTGGTGAAGACTTTTCCTGGGAGTGACAGGAGCTGAATTCCTCTCCAGTTCTGGCAGTTGCTGAGGTCTCCTTTCTTCGGGATTTTGACAATGTGTCCGGTCTTCCATTCTTTCGGCACTTCCTCCCTCTCCCAGACTTCCTGCAGCAGGTCGATCATGATGTCCGCTGTGGCTCCAGGATCTGCCTTCAGGGCCTCAGGTGGGATGTTGTCTGGTCCTGGTGCCTTCCCACTCATACTAAGGCCACACACAAAAAGTTATGGTTTGGGTAACCTGACTGACCCTATTTTTTCTGCCAATCCCAAACTTTTTTTAAAATATTGGAAAAAAGGAAAAATAAATTAAAAGATGGATAGATGGATGGATGGATGGATGGTTGGAAGGAAGAAAGGAAGGATGGATGGATGGATGGATGGATTGATGGTTGGAAGGATGAATGGATGGATGGATGGATGGATGGATGGATGGATGGATGGATGGATGGATGGATGGATGGATGGATGGAAGTGTGGATGGATGGATGGATGGATGGATAGATGGAAGGATGGAAGAATGGAAGAATGGATGAATGGATGAATGGATGGATGGATGGATGGATGGATGGATGGATGGATGGATGGATGGATGGATGGATGGATGGAGTTTTGTGGCATTTTAGCCTTTGTAGTCTATGTAAAGCCATTGAGCATGGATGGATGGATGGATGGATGGAGTTTAAGGGCCTATCAGCCTTGTAGGCTATATAAGGCCACAACGTTAAGAAACACTTCCACCATGGTAATATAACTCTCCGCGACAGCGGAGTATACCACAATTCCCTAAACTAGTGATATAAAATCAATAAAATCGAGTCCCACAGCCCAACAGCCAGCAAAGGCAGTGCGTTGAGCACGAAAATCACTAGAATTGTTTAGAGTATGTGCAAATCAAGTCACAAGTTGTTTGCCTCGTACAGATTGCATAGAGAGACATGGTGGAGCAATTCTTATCCCTAACCCACAGTAGGGAAAATGAAAAGACAGAATTTGACAGTAAACAATTACACGCATGCTGGCCTATCTTCTCTACCCTATGAGCACTCAGGGAATCCACTACTTCAGTTTGTGTGTGTGTGTGTGCGTTTTCAGTTCAAGAAAAAAATTGTTTAATGTTCAATCTGTCCTCTTCAAAAAATTATACCCAAAAAAGAGTTCCATCTGACCTTCTGACCCTTTTTATGTTATCTTCGGGCTGTCCATCTTCCTGGGCCTCTCTCTGCCCAAGTGGATCAGCATCCCT
>JAWQFJ010023488.1:0-12500 GCA_034096865.1 Theodoxus fluviatilis | reverse complement strand
GCCCTCCCTCCTCCCTCCCTTTGCCCCCTCCCCCTGCCCCCTCCTCCCTCCCTTTGCCCCCTCCCCCTGCCCCCTCCTCACTCACTTTGCCCCCTCCCCCTGCCCCCTCCTCCCTCCCTTTGCCTCCTCCCCCTGCCCCCTCCTCCCTCCCTTTGCCCCCTCCCTCCCTTTGCCCCCTCCTCCTGCCCCCTCCTCCCTCCCTTTGCCCCCTCCCCCTGCCCCCTCCTCCTCCCTTTGCCTCCTCCCCCTGCCTCCTCCTCCCTCCCTTTGCCCCCTCCCCCTGCCTTTGCCCCCTCCCCCTCCCTTTGCCCCCTCCCCCTGCCCCCTCCTCCCTCCCTTTGCCCCCTCCCCCTGCCCCTTCCCCCGGCAGCCTTTGGCTGTGTAGTTCTATTGTGTGACACATCATCATCATCATCGACCACCGACCACCCACCATCACCGTCGTCGTCGTCATCACCACCACCACCACCACCATCATCATCATCATCATCATCATCATCATCATCATCATCATCATCATCATCATCATCATCATCATCATCATCATCATCATCATCATCATCATCATCATCATCATCATCATCATCATCATCAACAACATCATCATCATCATCATCATCATCATCAATCATCATCAAAACAAGACAAGATAATACTTCTAAAATATATTTTAACAATTACCGAGAGAGAGAGAGAGAGAGAGAGAGAGAGAGAGAGAGAGAGAGAGAGAGAGAGAGAGAGAGAGACAGACAGACAGAGACAGACAGACAGACAGAGAGAGATACAGAGAGAGAGGGGGAGAGAGAGAGAGAGGGGGAGAGAGAGAGAGAGAGAGAGAGAGAGAGAGAGAGAGAGAGAGAGAGAGAGAGAGAGAGAGAGAGAGAGAGAGAGAGAGGTGGGGGAGGGCCACTACAAGAAACAAACTTGTTCAAAGTGTATGCAACCCTTGTGAAAAAAAATTACAAGTTTTATCACTCGAAACTTCTCATCTTGGCAGACATGAAACATTATAGGACCTGGTTTATTTCCGCAGTGGCGTGGACAGCCCTCACTCACCAGCCATCTCACTACAGTGTGCAAGGTTGATGCACCTTCGTCGAAAGTCACATATTAAGTGACCCTCCATCACTAAATGAGTCTAAGCGCACAGAAAGGTGCAAATAGGAAGAAAACTTGGCAAAACTTCTTTAAAGTACACAATAAGGGTAAAGAGAATTAAGGGGGATACATGACATGGCATTGTGTATTACATATAGTACAGGACTTTTGGAGGGATTGTCAGATGCGCCTATACTAGAGTGAAATGTGTGTATCAAATAGTGAATGCATTGCTTCTTGAAAATTTGAATAGAATTTAGACTTCTTCAAAAGTTCACAAGCAATGCAATTCACTGTTTGAGAGATGGTTGGATTAGAAACTTATGTTGTTTGATAAGTTACAAACTGTCTCCGAATTTCGATTAAAACGAAGAAACGAATAAACAAACAATCGAAGACGGCAGAGCACCAATGTGATAACAGACTGAAACAGATCTTAACATCAGCTGAACAACATGTCACTCACAGAGCTGAAATGTTCCATTTCTAAAGCGCGTTTCCTAGGTCGATCCATCACTAGCAATGCTAGAATCCCATTCTTTGGCAGTTGCCATTGTTGATATTCTTGAGTTACCACCAGATGTTATGTCCAGTCAACCACATTGGTCGCGACTCTATTTTACAGAACTTTTCCACATTTGTACGACACATATATTGTACTAATGCGAAGCCCCTATGCCTCCACTCTTTCCTCATGTAACACTAGCTCACTGAGTTCACGAACCACGCCCCATTTCACCAGAAATGAGACTGTTCGATCTTCATCGTCTGCAAACAGCGATACCTTTACCTCCGTGATTGTTCTCGAGAAAATTGCACTAGAGATTCGACTTGTAATCGTATCTTGTTGAGAGTCAGTTTTAATCGATTTCACTATTAATTTAAGTCAACCTTTGATACTCGCAGACTTAGACAAAAACGAGACACAGTAAATCTCACGCATCTAATGTTCTGGAGTGACAGATGCAATTCTGAAAGGTCATACAAGAGCATTGCAACCGGAGCAGGCCCCCAATATTTACACGGCCATAATTACCAGGTAAGGAAGAGGGGAGGGTGGTGGGTTGTGGATAGATGGGTTAGGAATTTTGACTGGCAGTTGCCAGATGGGAAACGTGATAGAAATAATAATAATCTTTATTGTGTCCTTTTTTATAAACGAAATTCTCTTTGGGGAATTTCACCCCCGGTCGCCACTGCGCAGCGCCCAGTGGACCGTTTTTTTCCCTCGGAATGAGAGACAACGTGGGTTAAGCACCTTGCCCAAGGATGCAACTCTAGGATCTGTGCAGCTTCAAACACCGCACCCATCAGCCGCTAGCGACTGCAGGTCAAACGCTCTGACCACTAGGCCACAGAGCCCCACTTACTTCCAGGTACCAACTATTCCTGACGGCCAACGCTCTGACCACTAGGCCACAGACCCCCACTTACTTCCAGGTACCAACTATTCCTGACGGCCAACGCTCTGACCACTAGGCCACAGACCCCCACTTACTTCCAGGTACCAACTATTCCTGACGGCCAACGCTCTGACCACTAGGCCACAGACCCCCACTTACTTCCAGGTACCAACTATTCCTGACGGCCAACGCTCTGACCACTAGGCCACAGACCCCCACTTACTTCCAGGTACCAACTATTCCTGACGGCCAACGCTCTGACCACTAGGCCACAGACCCCCACTTACTTCAAGGTACCAACTATTCCTGACGGCCAACGCTCTGACCACTAGGCCACAGACCCCCACTTACTTCCAGGTACCAACTATTCCTGACGGCCAACGCTCTGACCACTAGGCCACAGACCCCCACTTACTTCCAGGTACCAACTATTCCTGACGGCCAACGCTCTGACCACTAGGCCACAGACCCCCACTTACTTCCAGGTACCAACTATTCCTGACGGCCAACGCTCTGACCACTAGGCCACAGACCCCCACTTACTTCCAGGTACCAACTATTCCTGACGCCAACGTTCTGACCACTAGGCCACAGACCCCCACTTACTTCCAGGTACCAACTATTCCTGACGGCCAACGCTCTGACCACTAGGCCACAGACCCCCACTTACTTCAGGTACCAACTATTCCTGACGGCCAACGCTCTGACCACTAGGCCACAGACCCCCACTTACTTCAAGGTACCAACTATTCCTGACGGCCAACGCTCTGACCACTAGGCCACAGACCCCCACTTACTTCAAGGTACCAACTATTCCTGACGGCCAACGCTCGAGACCAGAGAAATCAAACGGCCCTTTTCAGGGCAAAAAGATTATTAAAAAAAAAAGAATACAATTGATCGGAATTATTGTCACGATTTGTCTGTTTTACTGTTGTCAGTCCGACCCCGGCAACCACCCTTTTTTGAACTATTCTGTGGACAGAGACTACGATCGGAATACCTCGAATGACAGTTGGTTGTAACCTGTCATCGTGCCGTTAATGGACCACTTGGTGGAGCTGTCGAAGCCCAGGACAGGCACACAGGCGGGCAGCGCGGCGGCGTCGAACCAGCCTGGATGACCTTTGGCCTGAGCGCAGCCTGAGCAATCCCTGTCCTTTGTGCAGAATCTCCACTGGCCCCCCTGTGTAAAGCCATGTCCTGCAACGGTGGCGGAAGGTACGTTTGCGTCAGTGGTCATATACGAGACGGTGTAGTTGGTCGACTCGTCGCCCACTGTGAAGTTCCGATAGTAACGAAAGGCGGTCCGGGACCAGCCGGCGTAATTGCAGAATATCTGGAAGAGAGAGTGGGGTCACATAAGCATTCATGAGGTCAGTTAAACGGATAAATGAAGATGGATGACGTTTATTGGCCATATCAGCTGTGTAAGCTGCGTAAGGCCATTGATCACTTAAAACTCTTGAGCTGGTCATAGTGACACCAAGTCGCCTCCCTTTTCCTTTTCGTTGGCCTTCTGCGAAGAACTTAGAGAGATGCAGTCGATCTCGTCTTACTTGCAATCCACACAGGAGCAGCTAAATAGACATGAAGTAATATTTTTTTCAGCAAAGGAACGTATTCCTTGCACTGACTCCGTCGAAAACGATAAAAAATGTAACTAATTCATATAATGGCCGGGGAAGAGTTCACCAGGGGTCATATGGTAATTAGCAGCGCAGCCTTGATCGTAGGTTACACAACTTCCGGTGCTATATGTTGGGGTATGTTTCGGGTCTGTGTTGAGGAGTGATTATCGCTAGATCGTGGCAAAAGGATGGCATTAAAGCATACAAAAAGTTTAATTAGATAAAAAAACTAATCGAAAATAGTCATAATAGACTATTGTCACGTATACTTTCTGCACAAAACCCACAGAAGAGAAGTAAACAAACCACACCGTACATACCTAGCAGACGAACACGATCGAACCATAGCCACTACGCCAGCAGACGATCGAGCTAGTGTGATATAATGTTTCATGTAAAGCTCGAATGAGTGGCAGCAGATAACTGTTTAGTTCTGGCTTGAATTGACTATTTCGTTTCCCTGGTCAGGCGAGGACAGAAAATTCACGATCATAGAGTCGATAAGTGCATGATCAACTTGCCCGCATTCGGCGTACTGTAACGTGTAAGATTATGACAAGAAAATGGGATTAAAGTACAACACATAGTTTCATAACTAAATTCACCAATTATATTAATAACTGACCATTTGTACACCTATCGCTAGTGCTAAAACCTTACATACAAAGCAAACAAAACATACTGTGGGGAGTGTCCCGGTCACGCATCAATTCTCAGTGCACGAGTGATCGTTTCGCTTTTCTCTTATTTGTTTATTTGCTCCGACATGGTAAGCTGGCTGTGCCAAGAAACCAACATTTAAACTAATTAGAGTTAGTTGATACATGTTTCTTTCTAAGGTAATATCCGTGAGGAAGAAAACGCGTTACGTTGACTTACGCAAGCCCGATGCCTGTCGATTTTACCTCAACAAAATTGAGGGGATCGGCGGGCTCGATCCATATGGGTTGGAAGGGGGGGGGGGGGGGGGGGGAAGGGGGGGGGGGGTAAGAATTGACCCACCACGTCTCCCTTCGCGATTCGTAAGATGCGACTATAAATAGGGACACCGTGACTTGATTTCCGTTTGCTCGATTCTAGCGATTGTCGTGCCTGATGGCCTTACATAGCCTACAAAGGCTGATATGCCGTAAAACTCAATCCATCCATCCATCCATCGCGATTCGTAAGAGGCGAATAACTAGGTACATCGTGACTTGATTTGCGCTGAATCGGAACTATTCTAGTGGTTTTTGTGCTCGGTGGCCTTATGTAGCCTACAAAGGCTGATAAGCCGTAATACTCCATCCATCCATCCATCCATCCATCCATCCATCCATCCATCCATCCATCCATCCATCCATCCATCCATCCATCCATCCATCCATCCATCCATCCATCCATCCATCCATCCATCCATCCATCCATCCATCCATCCATCCAATCATCCATCCATCCATCCATCCATCCATCCATTCATCCATACCAGCTGATGAAGGACCAACTTGATCCGGAGGAACACTCCGCCAACGAGTGCCATGGACATATTTAATTGCTGTACTCGGAACATCGGCGTACACGTTGGAAGAGTTTAAGAATTATAGGTCTTTGGAACTCTATCGATTCTTCGTAGCAGGATTCGTGGGAGATGTCTGCTGATTCTCGCCGGGTGTTTGTCTCGAAAGGTCAGATCTATTCTGTAAATCTTCTTTTTCCATCCTCTTCGTCTAGCTTCGGTCACCCTTTGCACAATCGGGCCTAGATTGGTTTTCTCTGATGGTATAAAGTAGTAGGAACGTTTGACTCCTCTTAATTTTTTTTTTCGCTCAAGATCTTGCGAGGTTCCCAGCGTAAGTCACGCGCCCCTGGTTTTCCTTTCCTTCTTTCATCCATTAGTTCTTTACTCTGCAGCGCAGCGTAGACAAAGAGTCGGTGAGGCAAGCCTCGTGTATAGCACACGACCGGAGCCGCTCAGAGCTCCCTTCATTAGCTAGAACTGCTGGCTGCTGGGCTTTAAGAGCCATTCCAATGGTTCAGCTACTTCAGGTTTGGAATAAACGACCTGTATAGCAATGTAAGGTTGTTACGAGTTCGACTTGGCTCGTTTCTCAATTAAGGTCTAGGGGAATTTACACTCACACAGCCAAACTAGTAACACTATCTCGCACAGTCATTCTATCAAAGATGGAACACGACAGAAAGACAGTGAGGACAAAGATCAAAATCAAATCACTTTAATTTCTCCTAGCAACAGTAAATGAGGATAATTAGAGATTAGTAATGGCAAACGTGAGACAATAATTCTATTCAATCTTCAATATGGAAAAAATTACTATGGCTCGCCAACCAATCAAAATTTTACTTATCTGATTCGTAGTCTGTTTCCAACGAAAAACACAAGGTAGTCCTAAAACGAGGTGGCCGTGAAACTAGGCCAAAATGATCTGAGCGTCAGACTCTCACCTTCAAGGTAAAGATGCCTGTCTTGACGAGATAGTAAAGGTTCCGCAGCCCTATGAAGCAGCGACATTTGCAGTTTCCTATCGAGCCCTGTAGTTGGTTCCAGGTGGCCGTGGTGAAGACGTTGGGAGTGGAAGAGCATACTGCATCATTTCTCCTCATCACATCGGTCAGGCCCCAGTCGAAATCGCACGTAGCTAGGAAAGGCTGTGGGGCTCCCAAGGGCTGCAGAGTCTGGTTATAAGCGATAGACGTCATCCCATTGTCCTTTCCCTCTCGGCAGTCTAGCACAAAACACGAACATGGAGTATCAATCGTATGAGATGACAGGCAGAGACCAAGTTCCCAATGCATTTGAAATGTTCACAAGCAATCAGTTGAGGTTAAGCACGGAATGAAGTGAAATGGATTGTGACAAGACTTCATTGGAAGGAGTTGATTGAAAGTAGCATTCATTTTAGTTGTGCCATTGTTGTCGATAAATGAAATAATTACCTACGGACTGAATTGAACAAATGTTTCTTATAGAAACGTACTTTGTCTTTATTCGGTTTTAAAGACAACCGGAAAAATTCTCAGATGGATTTAAAATCTGAAACTCACGCTGTACATTCAGTGATAGTTCAGCCTTCTGAACCGAGTAAACTATCAAAACTGCTAAAGTGACACCTATTAGTGAAATTCCTGCTGCATCTCGAATCTGATCAATGTATCAGATCGACTCGGTTTGGTGGGGCAATTCTCACAAACGATCTTGGCTATCCTGTCTTTCAGCTGAAAGTGGCCCGAATCAATATGTTTATTAAGCACTACTTCTCGGAGAGTTGCAGATTATTTGAGATTAAAGACTCAAAAATAGTATCTATTGAAAATGTTTTCTATCAATGAAAATTTTTCATCCAGTGGAATAGCAGAAAGTTCAGACAATCTGTCGTGACTCAGGAGCAATCACGAATAACTAGAGTGGACTGCAAGAGAATCCTGCGCCACATATTGTGGGAGAAAATACACTGCATATATTGATATCACAGGTTTACCTGTCTGGCTTTTCAGAGGAGTGTTCAGGCTGACCTCTAGTGACATGATGAATTATGTTCTACCAACATGGCAAGTTTTGCAATGTTGTGGGTGGACATGTTTTTTATATAAAATTCTCAGGTTAGGGTCCCAGACCAAGATAATGTGAACATTGAACACAGGTTAACGAGAGAAATGACATGCTCTGGTGACAATATGTGCACAAGAAAGAGAGAGAGCATGCAATACATTTCTTCACTACAAAGACGACAAAAGTTGGAGACTGTGGCCTAGACACAACATCTTACTACCGGCCATCAAGAAAAATTATGTCTTGTAGCAACAGTGCGGCACAATGACACAAACCATTAAAATTACAACAAATCAATGATGATGATGATGATGATGATTGGTGGCGGAGGCGGTGGTGATCATGACCATAACTATGATCATGTTGATAATGTTAAATCAGAATAGTTTCACATCCATGGTTACATGTATCTTTTCCTACTAAACAAACACTTTATAACTGTGCACAAACAACAACGAAACTGTGCCACAAGGGAGAAACTGCAGTCACCTTGGTAGTAGCGATCGCAGGCCTGTCCTGCAAAACCCGGCTTGCAAACACACTTGACTGCACTGATGTTCAGTGTCCCATGAACGCACGATATTCGCTGAAAGAGTTCATCCAAGCACTGCAGAATAAACTGTCACATCATCGCAGACCTAAATTGCACAGGAGGCAAAATCACTTCAATGACTGGTTTTGCTTTTCGCCATATTCATAAAAGGTATCGAATCTGGTTCGAAAGCAGATTCTGGTGCTTTGAAAGCAGATACCTACGAAAAATACTAAACATTCGATGGGAGCGAACAAACCTCTATCCAAGAGATTTGGGAGCGGACAGGGATCAACAATATCACTCAAGAAATGAAATTGGACATGGCTTGACAAAGTATGTCACATGAAGAGAGGGAGGAGAGGGGGAGGTAGACGAGAGGAAGGGGAGCAGATTAAGTGAGCAGAGGCAGAAGCAGGAAGGATCGAGGTGGAGGAGAAGTATGACGAGTAGCAGGAGGGGGAGCGGCGCAGAAGAAGCAGCAGATGCATAATCAAAAGGAGGTCGAGAAAGAACAGAAGCAAAAGTAGAAATAGAAGTAACAGGAGCTGCAATTGTTACAAAATGTTGTGATGAAATTAATATGACTGACATTTAACAATCGCATTTCTTTTCAAGAATGTCTGTGGAACTGAGGAACATACCTTTTCCTTGTAGCTACATCCAGGGTTGTGCTGAAGAAGAGAACAATTTCTTCCAGTCACTGTAGTCAGGAGTTCGCACTCAAGCTCACTTCCACTTGAGCCGATTTGGTTAGAGGGCTTTTCACACACATTGAAAGATGTACATGGCGTCTTTGCACGAGCGCAAGAAACAGCACATTCGTTGAGGCTTCGGGTCCGAAAGCGTTGGTGGAACCTCGACACAAGTGCATAGTCGCGTTTGCAGCCTGGTATCGCTTCATAAGACTCGCCTGCAGCCGAATGAAGAGAGAAAGTCATGAAAATCAGTGCTTTCCGAAAGAAATCCATGTCGAGCTGTGGCGACTTATACAGTCGGATTGGCCAGGCTTCTGCGTTTTGTTTTCTAGTCACAGACTAGGCCGACTATTCTAAACAGACTATTCTAATCACACTGCTGGAGGACTACAGTCGAAGAGGGCATCAGGAGAGGCGAGACGAGGAGAAACCTGCTGGAGGAATGGAAGGAAACTGAGGCAGGACGACCATCCAGCTTCGTCTGCAGAAAGTGCGGGAGAGACTTCCTGTCCAGCTTCGGACTGATTAGCCACTCCAGACGCTGCTCTGGGAAGGAGTGACCTAACTGGGCAGAGCCGGAGTCCCTAGAGACCGACAGATGCCTGCTGCTACTAGTCAGACAGCCAATCAGCTCGTGAGCCAGGAAGGGCAGGCAAAACAAGCGAGGCCTGACGGGGAGCACTGCCTGCAGACCCGCTGAGGTCGACAGTTCTCTTTTGTCTCCATATCTTCTCCCTGTGGAAAAGCGATGGATGGATGGAGTTTTACGACTATGTAAGGCCATTAAGCACACAAATCACTAGAGCAGTTTAGAGTAAACGCAAATCAAGTCACGGTGTCCCTAGTTATTCGCCTCTTACGAATCGCGTAGGGAGACGCGGTGGGTCAACTCTTACCTCGAACCCACAGGGGAACTGTGGAAAAGCAAATGGTGTCCTTTCTGCAGTCAAACCAAAATATGAGTGAAAAAGGTTTGTTCGCTCTGGGGGAAAAACTATTGAAAGACAACATTCCTACAGCCAATTCAGAACGTGGACGATAGAAAGTTATGTTTGGGAAGAATAAACCCCACCCCATCCCCTTGTTTGGTGCTGTTTACATCCAATTCAGAACAAGCTTCAGAACGCTTTTCCACCACAAATGCCGTTATAGCAATGCCACGCCTGACTTGTACACTTGCCGTTTTTGTTCGCATGTCCTATGCACGCAGGTCTGAGAAAAACCTTATCCATGCAACCACTTAGACAAAGTGGGTGAACTTAGAGTACTTTACACGGGAATTTGGGGAACTACAATTATTTTCACCGACTCTTTGTCTACGCTGCGCTGCAGAGTAAAGAACTAATGGATGAAAGCAGGAAAGGAAAACCAGGGGCGCGTGACGTATGCTGGGAACCTCGCAAGAACTTCGCCGGCGACCAAACTTCATGAACCGAGAAGCCAAGAGAATGATACCTGTACATGTGCACTTGTTAACCTCAGTGACTACTGAAAAGCTTTGAGCGTTATTTGCTTTCACTCGCTACAACATTCCGTCTACAAAGAACGCAACAAGCCTTATTTTCATTAACAATGGAATTGCATCAAGCTATCAACAGACGACTCAATACCGTGTTAGATGTTGAGCGTACCTTGCAGAGGAGATTTTAGTGATGTCGTGAAAGGCCATTGACCAAACAAATCATCCTATTTCGTTCGTTTGTTCGTTCTGCTCCTTCAGCGTGCCTACAGGCAGACAGTTTTGCTCTGTTTTGCTGGGCAACAATCTCCTCCAAGATTTTCCAAAGGTCAGCACTTCACATTTTCCAAAACCAGCTTTTTCGGCCTCCTTTGGACAAAATGTCGGCCGGGTTCCCTGTATCTCAGACTGGCATCGTGCTCAATTCTCCACAGAGATTTCCTTCTTCAGATGTTTTGTCAGGATACGTACCACATCATAGCATCCAGGTAACGTGGCTTCTCTTTTCGCGCAGTACCGAAAGCGATGTCACAATCGGTTTCAAACACAAAGCTGTACTTTTCTACTTTAAAAAGTTTTAAAAATTAATGTATTTCAAACAAGACGTGCAATCTGAACATTTTTCATTGCTGTTTTGCTTTTGAAAAAAACTTAGCACTTTTCCTTTATCCAACAAGTTCGCAGGTTCATTTCATACTTTGGGTGCTGAGACATCGCCTCGCACCTGAAAGTTTTTGGCTTTGCAGGAAAATGTCAGGTTTTTCCATTGTTATCAATCTCACACTCTAAAAGTATTTTTGTAATACCTATTCACTCAATACATACATGGTCTCTGCAAACACTGGACTGGTCCTTTGCCATGTACTAAACAGATGCGTTGAAAACAAGTCTCCGTATTTTCCAGACAACTAGCACCTCCGTTTAAAAGCAGAGTCCCTCAGTCGCTGCTCTGGGGCGCGTTGCTTAGCGTGCCGAGGTGGCCAATAATAGGCCGGGGTCAACATGTGTCAAACATTAGACTGCCTTTACATCTGCTTTCATCATGTTCATACATGTCAACATCGACCTATTTCTCGCAAGATCTTGCACAGTTCCTAGCGTAAGCAACGCGCCCCCTCTGGTACACGAGTGGGAGAATCCCTTGAAACCTTGCCTTGCAGATCGCATGACGCTGTCTGTTTATACAGGATGCGTAGCAGATTCAATGGCCTAGCAGCCGGGGATTCCAGCTGAAGAAGGGGAGCACCGAGCAACTCCAGTCGTATGCGATCCTCGGTTTTTCCGCTCGGGTCGGTGACTTAGGCTTTTTGCACCAACCATTACTCTCAGGCGTTCTTGGTTCATTGATTCCCCCGTGGAGTTGGGGGGAGAAATAGACCCACCATGTTTCCCTGCGTGTTTCGTAAGAGGCGATAACTAGTGAAATCGTGACTTGCTCTTATTTCGTGATGAATGGCCTTACATAGCCTACAAAGACCGCTAGGCCTGAAAGTGCATCCATCCACCTGCCCATAGTTGATTGATCTTGCTTTGTGTACCAGACCCTATCTGAGGTGGACTCAGGGCGAAGCAAGTGTGAGAACCGCAGCACCTGCGTTTGAGCTTGTTTCTTTTCCGCGGAGCTGGGATGTCCTGTATACATTTTTCATAACTGCTTCTGATCGAATTGAGGGGTGGGAGTGTCGGAGGTGTTTGGGAGCTCGCGGGTGTTGGGGCAGTTGGAGTTTGTTGGCTCAGACGCAGAAAACTCCATAAACACGTCCAAACGCAATCCTTTTCCTCTCCATCACTCTATCCCCCCCCCCCAATCAGCAGCTTTCCCGGCAAAACCAGTAAAGGGAATATCGACATGTTGAGTGTCCTCTGTTGCTAAGTACGCACCTTCAAATATCAGCCATCTTCCTAATCGCAAAGACGCGATTGATCAACAAAAAGTCGATGCGTCGTGCAGGTAAACTTACCATTGTTGGAGGACGAAAACACTGTTCAGCATCGATGGCTGAATGCCGCGTGAACGTATTTTTATACTACCACCCGAGAAAATGGCACCTGTCATCGGCCAAAGGCATTTACTGAGGCTCAAGTTTGGTACATGTCAATAGATCGAAAGACAGAAGATCGAACGACAAAGA
>JAWQFJ010023486.1:0-20139 GCA_034096865.1 Theodoxus fluviatilis | reverse complement strand
GGACACAGGTGGAGACTGGAGACAGGACACAGGTGGAGACTGGAGACAGGACACAGGTGGAGACTGGAGACAGGACACAGGTGGAGACTGGAGACAGGACACAGGTGGAGACTGGAGAGAGGGGGACAGGACACAGGTGGAGACTGGAGACAGGACACAGGTGGAGACTGGAGACAGGACACAGGTGGAGACTGGAGACAGGACACAGGTGGAGACTGGAGACAGGACACAGGTGGAGACTGGAGACAGGACACAGGTGGAGACTGGAGAGAGGGGGACAGGACACAGGTGGAGACTGGAGACAGGACACAGGTGGAGACTGGAGACAGGGCACAGGTGGAGACTGGAGAGAGGGGGACAGGACACAGGTGGAGACTGGAGAGAGGGGGACAGGACACAGGTGGAGACTGGAGAGAGGGGACAGGACACAGGTGGAGACTGGAGACAGGACACAGGTGGAGACTGGAGACAGGACACAGGTGGAGACTGGAGAGAGGGGGACAGGACACAGGTGGAGACTGGAGAGAGGGGGACAGGACACAGGTGGAGACTGGAGAGAGGGGGACAGGACACAGGTGGAGACTGGAGAGAGGGGGACAGGACACAGGTGGAGACTGGAGAGAGGGGGACAGGACACAGGTGGAGACTGGAGAGAGGGGGACAGGACACAGGTGGAGACTGGAGAGAGGGGGACAGGACACAGGTGGAGACTGGAGAGAGAGGGACAAGGCACAGGTGGAGACTGGAGAGAGAGGGACAGGACACAGATGGAGACTGGAGAGAGGGGGACAGCACACAGGTGGAGAGGAAGTTGACGGAGTGCAATGGAAAAGGATAGGTTTCACATCAATACTATTTCTAGCTCAGCAAGTGTTCATCTTTCAACACCTCTCTCTCTCTCTCTCTCTCTCTCTCTCTCTCTCTCTCTCTCTCTCTCTCTCATACACACACACACACACACACACACACGCACGCACGCACGCACGCACACACACACACACACATTCACACACAACGTATACATAACTTATCAACTATGTATATAACTCAAAAATTATATGCATAACTAACAAATAAGCACACACATGCACACATGCGCGTGCATAAGCACGCAAGCACGCATGCATACCCACTTAAATTACATTATTCGGAAACAAATACATACAAACACAAAGACACGAGCAAGGGCGCGCGCGCAGGCACGCATACACTTATGCATACACACACACACACACACACACACACACACGCACGAGCACGCGCACACACATACACACGCACGCGCACACTACCACACACACGCACGCACGCACGCACACTACACACACAGGCACGCGCACGCACATACGCATGCACGCACGCACACACAGACACACACACACACACACACACACACACACACACACACACGCACACATACAAGTATAAAGAAGGGCGAAGCCCATACGACTCACATGCTTGACCTTGACCTTTATATGACCGTGACCTTTACATGACCTTGACTTTCAGGTGTCCTTCAAGGTCAAGGTCAAACAATTAAACCTACCAATGACATCATACACTAAGAAATGCTTTACACATTTTTCCTACCAAAATACATGTGACCTTGACCCAAGGTCAAGGTCATCCAAGATCATGCAACACAAAGCTGTTAATTCAAGACATAGGAAGCACAATGGTGCTTATTGGCACTTTCTACCATGAGATATGGTCACTTTTAGTGGTTCACTACCCCATTTTGGTCACATTTCATAAGGGTCAAAGTGACCTTGACCATGATGATATGTGACCAAATGTGTCTCATGATAAATGCATAACGTGTGTACTACAATGTTATAAAGTTTGGAAGAGTTATCTTCCATAGTTCAGGGTCAAAGTCACTTCAAACTTTGTATACAATCCAACTTTAAAGAGTTCCTGTGACCTTGACTTTGAAGCAAGATCAAGTCACTGTGTACGTTTTTGTACGCCTTGTCATCCTACACTATCATGCCAAATTGGGTGTTGATAGACTTAATAGTCTCCGAGAAAAATCCAACGTTAAAGTTTTTTACGGATTAAAGGACGCTCGGACGCGCGGTCTGCCCGGACGCCGGGACGGACGCCTGGACGCCCGGACGGACAACACAGACGACCTATTATGAAAGTATAACATGTGTACTACAGTGTTATACAGTTTGGAAAAGTTATCTTTCATAGTTCAGGGTCACGGTCACTTCAAAATATGTATACAATCCAAATTTAAAGAGCTCCTGTGACCTTGACCTTGAAGCAAGGTCAATCAAACTGGTATCAAAAGATAGGGATTACTTTGCTCTACACACCATATATAGGTCAGGTATCCAATCTAAAAAACTTCAGAGAAAATGGGGAAAATGTGAAAAATGGCTGTTTTAGACAACATTTACGGCCCCTGTGACCTTGATTTTGAAGCAAGGTCAAGTCACTATGTATATTATTTGAAGCGTTGTCATCATACACCATCATGCCAAATTGGGTGCTGATAGACTTAATAGTCTCCGAGAAAAATCCAATGTTAAAGTTTTTAACGGACGCCCGGACGCCCGGACGGACGAAACGGGTGAGTACATAGACTCACTTTTGCTTCGCATGTGAGTCAAAAAATGGCATATACCTACAGAGCATTTTGATTAGGCGCGATCTGAATGATTTGACTCTTTATCAATGCCCTCTAACTGACCTACTGAAGCAGGCCCCCAAAAGCCTTTGAGAGATGGGTTCCAGGTGATGTGGGGTAGATCCTGCAGCTCCGACCGTATGTTATGTTGTGAAGGTTCTAGAACACACGAGTATGTTGTAGTGCAATCAGGCTGTTTACATAAGCCTCTCCGCTCATACAGTTGCTTGCCTACGCGGCGGAGTCGGGTTAAATTTGTCTTGGCTGTGTCATGTAACGTCAGTTGCGTGGCCGCTGGAGCGTAGGGGTACGTTCAACTCTGTTCTGGAAGGTTCTGGAGCCTGTGTTTAGGCATATAAAACGCTACAAAGTGACACGAAAGAAGTACACGACAGAGTTACGATGAGAGTTTAACAGGAAGATAAGTGAGCGTGATCGAGTCCTCTGCAGCATTGAGCGCATAGGGAAATGGTTACTGATTGTCACCGCTGTGTATCGACCAGTGCATGACTAAAGTTTTGTTGAAACGACCACCGGAGTTTGTGAACTTCGACCTCCAGGCGCAAGCTAGGAGAATCCCCGTTGTAACAGGACATTGCGAAGAGACGAGCGCAACAGTTACATATGTTGCAGTGCGAGCACAGTCCCTTCCTATCTCGTAGGACGCTAGGTGTGCTGTGACTCTCCCCCAGGAGGAAGAGGTCATTGCGAAACAGACCTCAACACGAGTCATGGACCCTTTAAGATCCACTACCATGAAGGACAAGCGCGAGTAATGGAAGTGATGGGTTGCATTCTCATGTCTGGCGAGCTTCCAGAATGATATCTTCACGATGGCTGAGCGAGCGAATGTTCCATCGACAAGCCACGTGATCCTACTCATGTCAACTGGAATGAACCATTCGTGACGAGCAAACCATCACAAGGTTCGAAGTGACAAAAAACCCTCATTTCTTTGCACGGGTAAAATGGTTTCCTCGGATGCTATGGAAGCTTAGAATGTGCCTCGTGAACTCGTCTTGACCCCAGTGAAACATGAGCTCCATAGGATGTCACAATCACAGCGCCGACTAGGCGATGTTCGACGCTTTCAGGCCTTTTCGCCCGGATAAATGATAATACTTAGTCACGAAATACGCCGGACGGACATCCTATCCACTGATTAGACTGGCCCAGGCTCTATCAAGGAAGGGTCATCCGTCACGAATTGTAGAACGGTTACTAGATGCGAGTTGAAGGTTTTGCTAGAGACCACCCATTCTGGATCACATCAGGGAGAAGTTCCTGCCTGATGAAGGGCTCTTATCCAGCCACTGCCGCGCCTTGTGATGTATTGCCTCCCATTGAGCGTGGGACGACTAACAGCCTCTCATGTTTAAATGAGGCTTTACGGCCTGTCAGCCTTTGTAGGCTATCAGAGGCCATTGACTACGAACATCAGTAGGGCTGATTTCAGCAAGGGCAAGTCGAGCCTCGTAATGGATTGCCTTTTTTCGAAGTGCTTGGAGAATTGCGTTGGGGTTATTCTTGCCCACAACCCAGAGTGGCTACAACACTGTGGCAACTTCCGAGGCCCAGAACCGCTTTGACATCGCTGTGTTTAACGACTGTCTTCACCTTTGATCCATACGAAAAACGCGGATTTCAGGTAATGTGGGGATAAAACTGGCATGCATTAACGCGCGCGCTCACACACACACACACACACACACACACACACACACACACACACACACACTAAACACACACTTGTACACACATTCACACACACACACACACACACTTAAACACACACATGTACACACACACACACACACACACACACACACACACACACACACACGCATGCACACACACACACACACACACACACACACACACACACACACGCATGCACGCGTGCATATACATATATACATACACACACATATACACACATGTGCACGCACAAGCAGGCACGCAATCATACACTCATCCATTCACACACACGTCCACTCATGCACGAACACACACACACACATGTACACACACACGCGCGCACACACACACACATACACACACGCGCGCGCGCGCACGCACACATGCATACATACATAGGCTTGCCCGCGAGTGCGCTATTGCATGAGCATGTACATTCATAGAGGCACACGCGTACGCCTGCCGATTTCACGCGGAGTCGTCAAAATCGTTTTGCATACACGTTTTCTCTTTGGGAGAGAAGTTCATCCGTCAGCATGGCACGTCAGATTATATGAAAGAATGAAATGCTAAGACTGGCAAAATATATCTAGAATTAACACTTCACAACAGATCCTCTTGCCAGACAAAATCTTGAGTTAGGGCCAAGTATTCATTTCTGTTTGACGGATAGGTGAGTGTGAGAATGTTTCTTTAGGATTGGATCTACATATATGTAAACTGAAAAAGGGATGCATATATACAAATTGGCTTCCACTTTATTGCTATGCATGGGTAGGATTCGATCCTTCTGGCCATTTCAAAAACACGGTTAGATCTCCATCAACTCGCTATATTGGTCTCTTTGGCTGCTTGGGGCCGCCCCATGCTGAGCTATGGAGCAGGCCTTGAAAGGCCAGCAGCCAGGGGTTCCAGATGATGATAGCATTGAGCGGCAAGGGCCGCATGTGTCACACGAGACAGCCGTTCGTAGGACCATCATTCATTCGCCTTCTTCCGGCCCCAAAATGTGGCGATTTCACGAAGTAGAAAACTCTGTTGATAGTGGGATAGCGCGCCATGGTTTCGTCTCTGCTCGGGGTGACTTGGCTACTGCTTTCCATATTTGGCATCAAATCGCATCTGTGTCAGATAAAAACTGAGCCCTAACACAACCCCCGCTTTGTACGTCACTTTACAAAATTATGTAATCATCGACCTCTCACAGTGCTGTCACAAAATCGTCTCCTTTACAAGAGAGCATTGACCGCATGCGAACAGCCGACTAAAGGTAAAGGTAAAAGTGTGGTTTTGTACATAAACTTATCACCCATGTCTGGGTCTCAAACCGCTTTGCACTTGACACCCTGATCACTGAGGCGTTTGATTAATCCTTCACTGGCACATGTCGACAAAAACAGTGACCGACAGTTACGACGCACACATTCGGGTACCAGCACCACCTCCACTTCCTGGGGAGTATTTCAACCTAATGCCGGCTCACAGCCGCATACAACGGTTGGTCACACTATAGTGCGCACTATCTGCCCTCACAGGTAACCGGTTTTACTCCTGGGTGAGGAGAAACAATGTAAGTGGAATACTTTGCTGAAGGATGCAGATCCTGGATCTGTGCAGATTCGAACCCCGCACCCACTAGCTGCAAGCGACTGGAGGTCAAGCGCGCTATCCACTCGGCCACTGAGTCCCAAGATGACTTACGTAGGTTTTTCATCGCCAACAAGGGCGTTGTTTTACGCTCGATTCGTTACTTACTCGACAAGAATAACTAGAAATTTCACGAAGGATTATAATGAAATGTAATGGAAGGTCAGGGTCTCATCCCGGGAACAATCCAATACATTTTGGAGGATTTCTGTTATGTCTTGTGGAATTACAAGCATCAAGAGAAATTGTATCATGCTTCACGAAGTTGATGACGTCATATGAGAGATGACGCCGGCGTATGCGTTCTGCACACAGAGACCGCCAGCAGGCGCTAAAATGAACTGAACTACACAGGTCATGGAGGTCATGGAGGTCATGGAGGTCATGGCGGTCATGGAGGTCATGGAGGTCATGGAGGTCATGGAGGTCATGGAGGTCATGGAGGTCATGGAGGTCATGGAGGTCATGGAGGTCATGGAGGTCATGGAGGTCATGAAAGAGAAATTGTGACGTCCTTTTTGGGGGTCTGCGCTCTCAGGGTGTTCTCTGTGGGATTTTTGTTTTCTTTTGTTTTGTTTGTCTTGTTTTGCTATTTCAGAATTCGGTGCAGTGGCTCGACGTCTTGGCAGAGATTCGGGGTGATTGGATGCCGTGGATCAGTTTATGCCCGGGATGACGTGTCTGCATATTTCCAACATGTGTCCTAGGTCATGTCATCCGTGGAGGCCATGGAAGCAGAAATGTAGAGTGGAGTAAGACAGGTATATAATAATAACCAAGTCTCAACGGCCGTACCAATGCAACCAACGATGGCGAAGGCAGTTGGTGGTTGCAGAATGTTGACAGTGGAGGCGGTGTTGTAGTGGTTGACGTGGTGATAGTGAAGATGGTTGTAATGATGGTGGAAGTGGGTGGCTGGTTGTTATGGTGGTATTGGTAGATGTGGTAAAGTGGTGGTAGTAGTGATTATGGTGGTGACAGTTGAAACGATAGTAACAGTTGTTTTAATGGTCGTAGTAGTGGTGATGGTTGTAATGATGATGGACTTTTTGGGCGTGGGTTGGTAAGGTGGTAGTGGTGGATGTGGTGGTGAAGACCGTGGTAGTCCTTGTAGAGGTAAGAGTGGTGATAGTGATGACGACGATGATGGAGACGAGAGAGATAATGTTTGTGAAAATCGTGATGTCATGGTGTTGGATGAGGCTGCAGCCTGATGACGAGGGTAGTGATGGAAGTGTGGCTGGACTGTGATGGCGATGGTGATGGACCACACAACTAATGCTTTCATTCGCAGATCGCAGATTGCTGTCGTTTAATTTAACTTTTTTCTACTCGTAGGAAATGCCTTTAAACCTCTTTTGAATGTGATTCTTTCTTAAGAAGTTATATTCTATCAGTTACATGCACGCCATATTGTTTTCATTTGGTCTTGGAGTTGGTCTGTTCACAGTTCTCTCTTTCTCAAAGTCACCGCCATTGTAAATTCTTATTTGTCGTCGTGGTTGTGGTCGTTGTTGCTGTGGGTGTTGTTGTTGTCATTGTTGTTGTTGTCGTCGTCATGGTCGTTATTGTTGTGTAGTTGTTGCAGCTAAAGTTATCACCTCATTTGTCTCTATCAGCGTCAACGAAGAAACTCAAACAAATCTTCTCTTTGTTTCAAGTTGATGAGTACATCGAGGTCAGTCATTTTGCATGTAGGTTTCATCTCTTCGCTGCCTGTGACACGCATCACTACACTTGAATCGTTGTGTAGAGGGGGGGGGGGGGGGCGGTTGCACAATTGTTGATCCTGACAGGAAATTACACCAGTAAATGGTTGCACACCAAATTACCACACTCATACTCTTTTCTCCTACATGACCTTATATTATGCAAGGCAGTTATCAAATACACTGATCTTATAAAATGTAAATGTTGACCTCTGTAGTTCGACGGCCGGTTAAGACATAAACATATTAATTGTACGTCTCATGTCAACAAAGTCTGTCAGTTAGCATATTATGAGCTAAGGAAAATTAGAACCATACGTCATTCTCTTTCTCAGCAGGCCACCAAAACGCTCATCACATCACTTGTTCTGTCTCGTCTCGACTATGAATACTCTCTTCTCGCTGGCATCCCCGACACTCTGCTTAACAAACTCCAGAAAGTTCAGAATTGTTCTGCTAGGCTAGTTTTTTTACGTCCCAAACGTACCCATGTCTCATTACTCCTACATACACTTCGCTGGCTCTCCATCTCTCAGAGGATAGATTATAAACTTGCTACTTTGTGCTTCAAGGCCATCGACAACACCGCACCACACGCTCTTACAGAAATTCTTGCAGTCTACAAGCCCTCCAGATCTCTACGCTCAGCTGCTGACTCTAGAATGCTTAAGGTCCCCCGCCGTAATAAGAAAATTCAATGACAGCATGCCTTCTCCTATATTGGACCTGTAACCTGGAATAGTCTCCCTCTCTCTATTGGTCATTCTGACACTCTGCCCCAGTTCAAAAGTGCTCTAAAAATCCATCTCTTCCGATCCGCCTTTCCCGCTGAGCTGCTTCGCCTTACTTGACCTTGCCTGCAAATGCTGTGTATATTGCATAGTTTGTTCTATTTGTTCTATTGAATCTTAGTTTTTGTTTTTTGTCATGTGAGGTGAGTAGTGTGTGAGTTTTTGTAGGAATGTGGTGTTGAGTGGTTGTATGAGTGTTGATTCTTTGGATTGCAAACGCCATGAGCTTGCCTGTCAAGGGAAGGTATGTGCGATGAATAAACTATTATTATTACGTATATTAAGAAAGAGTTCTGAAGTATTTGTTAGTGTGGCAAGAACAACCGAGAGCAAACCGAGAGCAAACCGCTAGATTTGAATGATGCATGTACGGAAACCTGCAAAACATACTTTTCTGATTTTGGTGAGGAAGAAAAAGTAGATGTTCATGCTACATAAAACGGCTTTGTCACCTCCTTCCTTCCTCATCATCCAAACAGCGTTATTGCTGGCAGCTATCTTCATGCAGAGTTCCTAATTAAAAACGTACACCAGTGTCATCAAACACTAGAGGGTTTTCCCGCCTCTTTCAGCATCTCAAACTCCTCGCTGCTCTGTGTTTTTATCCCAATGGGAGACGCTGTCACGCAGACGAGCCGAGTCTCCAAGGTGAGCCTGCGAGTGGAACTGACTGGGCGGGGAAAACCAGCACTTTTCATCCATTTTGTTTTCGTTCCACTCCAGAGAACCATCTTTGAGGACGCGTCATCAGCTCCGAGGAGCTG
This sequence comes from Theodoxus fluviatilis, assembly GCA_034096865.1. Classification (NCBI taxonomy): domain Eukaryota; kingdom Metazoa; phylum Mollusca; class Gastropoda; order Cycloneritida; family Neritidae; genus Theodoxus; species Theodoxus fluviatilis. The sequence continues at coordinate 10,892 of JAWQFJ010023486.1, read as the reverse complement.
ACACTCCTGACACATCACGCGAGGCGGGGAGCCATTTTCCCTTCTTCCTTGCAGAGGTGAGCGGCAGAGCTGTCATGAAGAGAAAACGCTTGGTCCATCATAAATTCTTGCCAGTTTTCCTCGATCCTGTTCTGTTTAGTGCGACTTTTGCGAAGATGTATTGAAGGAAGGAGAAAAGATTAATAGTTAAAGTCACTCCACGGTGAGCCAAAAGACGAAAAGAGAAAATCCTGAACTCTTTTGGATTTGACCGGTTGCCTCTTAATTTTGAACAAGGGAAAAAACTAATAAAGGACAGGCGTTGTCTGGAGGGACAAATGTTGATGTGTCAGCACCTTACTAAGTACGTCTAATACCATACTCGGAGGCAGTAAAACAGTGGGTTGAGATGGTGATATGAAAGACATAAAAGTATCACGATACGATATCGTTATCTTTACCTTTTAGTATACCCTTTCTAAAACACGTGGCTTGTGATAAAGTTTCTGTGGTTTTGTTCTCGTCTCTTGTATGCGCCATAAAGGACACAAGACCAACGTTCAGCTCGTCAGACAGTATCAAACAGCATTTCGTGGAAGGATTAGCACATGTGAATAGACCCATGGAATCGAAGGTGCCATTGCATCCCACCCCAGATCTTAGTTGCAACTCATTAGTTTAAAAACGCCAGGGTATTTGATGAATGAATGGTTAGAACTCCTGTAGGTCTGTAGAGAAATTGAAACGCTAAATTTTCATTTTTCAAGACTTGCGATTAGTCTACATGTAAAACCACTCATGCTTAATTGTTTACTTTGTCATTGATTGTTATTTCGATACAGGCCGATGGTCTAATTGAATTACTTTTGTTTTTGTAGTTGTTTTTGTTGTTGTTGTCGTCTGGTAGAAACGCATGTCTTCGAAATCGACCAAAACCATCATAAAGCCACCACGTTTACTAGGCCTACTTCCCGGAGACTGCAAGACTGACCGCGGAGACAAGAAACAAAATGGCGGTAAGATCGATGCAAAGGTCTTGATACACAGCAAGAACACTGCAAGACACAGTAGTCAGAAAATGTTTCGGACCTCAGCTGTGAGCTGAAGGTGAAACTGAATTACTTCCCACTTCCCTCCACACTGATGACGCGGCCAAAGTGCAAAGCTTAGTTGGCATGTTTCGGAGTATGACAAATGTGTGTCTTACATTTCGAGGAAACTTCTGATCAGAATGACAGACTGGAAGCAGCTTATCTTATCAGACATTGCAGAAGCGCTAGCAAGAATGGGCAATACCAGAGTGACTTGTGGGATCCCTAAAGAATACGGCCGAAATTAGAGCGACTTCCTGGCGATTGGTCTGTTCGCACACTCATGCGGGAAGAAAGGGTCGGGAGCGAGGCACAGTGCAGAGGAGAGGCAAGCAATTGCAATTGAATGACTGGATTTTGGAACCCCCCTGCCTCAGGCTCCCTTGAGGGGTCAAATACCATAGAGGGCGGCTCTTCCGTCTCTGATGCGCTGCTGGCTGCCTTGGCCGCAGGATCGATGGAGGTCCAAGGTTTGGAGAGGGGCCAAGGCAGCGTCTTTGCGTCTCCCTACTGTTCAGTGTCCCTCGATTGGACAGCTGGGCTGACCCAGAGTCTCTCGGGGTCTGGTCTGCGGCGTCTGCACACTCCCAAGTATTGGGCACGCTGCGTCCAGTGCAACAGCTGTGTGTAGGAGACCATGGATGGCCTTTCATCCCATGGATGAAGAGACCTTCCCAGACCCGCTCGTCTCTTTGAAAGGCTCCCCCAGACTCGTCGTCCATCCGTCTTTAGACCATACCGACTGGTTAAAGAGCCGTCAACGCCACGCCATGGAAATTCAGTTTTCGTTTCCACGCCCCTCATTGCTGTGAAAACAGTCGGTGCGTCCATTATTTGGCTTCATCGAGGGCTGATAAAGTCTGGAGCTTGATGCGTAGTTTGCAGAGTCGTGTCTTACACAGTTTGTTTTTACGAAGGGGACTTCTTTAAGAAGTGAAAAGAGGTTCCTACATTTTGGTTTATGTAAGCAAGTCCTGACACAAATTCTTAGATTTGATCGCGTGAATCCTCGTGAAATATTCAACATATGGCAATGGAATAAATTAAAGGTATTTAAATCAACGGCAGATAAAACAACTCAATAATATTTGTCCATCGCTTACTCATCAGCTTAGAAGAGGTATGCCTCGTCAGTACTGTAGCTTTCAGTCACTTGCATTTACATATGATAATGAGAGCATGTTGCCTTGATAAGGCATTCACGTCTTCCATGTTGTCAACGGCTTCTAATGGAAATTATATTTGCAGTATCACTCTGGTGGTTATGACTATTAGTTTCTGCAAAATCTCGCAGCGTTTGGGGTAGTGTGGTTGCCGAAGGGAAACAAGCCTGAGTGCAATAACCTTAACGTATATTGTTCTTTTGCGCGTGAAAAAACAAAGTCTTCTCAACTGCAGGTCTTATCACCACATGATCATAACCCCAACATTGACCAGAGTTCGCCTCTACAGAGTTTGTTACGCAATTCCAGCTTGAAAAACAACACATCGACAAGCAACTTTCGCTCTGGGCCTGGCGATCTGTGAAAGGTTCTTCAGTGCATTTGCCTACACAACATACACTGTGGTTACTCATGAGCCCTAAAGTAAGTCTTTGAGAGTATATGTGATCCACCATCACATCTTTCTCTCTCCATTTTTGTTGATTTTAAGTTTGATCTAATCGAGTTTTAAATGTGTCTTCCAATTACAACAAGAAGCCCATACGACTCACATGCTTGACCTTGACCTTTACATGACCTTGACCTTCATGTGTCCGTCAAGGTCAAGGTCAAACAACTACACCTAGCAATGACATCATACACTAAGAAATGTTTTACACATTTTTCCTACCAAAATACATGTGACCTTGACCCAAGGTCAAGGTCATCCAAGGTCATGCAACACAAAGCTGTTAATTCAAGACATAGGAAGCACAATGGTGCTTATTGGCACTTTCTACCATGAGATATGGTCACTTTTAGTGGTTCACTACCCCATTTTGGTCACATTTCATAAGGGTCAAAGTGACCTTGACCTTAATGATATGTGACCAAATGTGTCTCATGATGAAAGTATAACATGTGTACTACAATGTTATGAAGTTTGGAAGAGTTATCTTCCATAGTTCAGGGTCAAGGTCACTTCAAAATATGTACACAATCCAACTTTAAAGAGTTCCTGTGACCTTGACCTTGAAGCAAGGTAAAGTCACTGGGTATGTTTTTGTACGCCTTGTCATCCTACACTATCTTGCCAAATTGGGTGTTGATAGACTTAATAGTCTCCGAGAAAAATCCAACATTAAAGTTTTTTTACGGATTAAAGGACACCCGGTCTGCCCGGACGCCTGGACGGACGCCTAGACGCCCGGACGGACTTATTATGAAAGTATAACATGTGTACTACAGTGTTATAAAGTTTGGAAAAGTTATCTTTCATAGTTCAGGGTCAAGGTCACTTCAAAATATGTATACAATCCAAATTTAAAGAGCTCCTGTGACCTTGACCTTGAAGCAAGGTCAATCAAACTGGTATCAAAAGATAGGGATTACTTTGCCCTATACACCATATATAGGTCAGGTATCCAATCTAAAAAAATTCAGAGAAAATGGGGGAAATGTGAAAAATGGTTGTTTTTAGACAACATTTATGGCCCCTGCGACCTTGACCTTGAAGCAAGGTCAAGTCACTATGTATGTTTTTTGACGCGTTGTCATCATACACCATCATGCCAAATTGGGTGTTGATAGACTTAATAGTCTCCGAGAAAAATCCAACGTTACAGTTTTTCACGGACGCCCGGACGCCCGGACGCCCGGACGGACGACATGGGTGAGTACATAGACTCACTTTTGCTTCGCATGTGAGTCAAAAAGTGTTTTTAATAATGGCATTAATGTTACTGAGTAAGAGGCCATTGACTCTACCCTCTAGAATCGACACTTGGAATGAATAACGTCAGGCGGTTTGGAAAGTTCAGCACGATATTTATACACCAGGGCAGTCAAATCTAGTCATTTGTTGAGTCAGTTTCAAAGTTATATAAGTGAGATGACAGGCTCTCATAGAACGCAATTGAATTGCCTGTTTCTTTGGAAAGGCAGAAAGGCGTGATCGAAAGCACTTGATTGGAGGACTTTTCTCGACCGATACTGATTGGGGTTGGTGCATTAGAAGCACTATTTAGCATGTTAAAGGCTACAGTTGAAAATGTTCTGGCAGCAACATAAGGGGTCATGGACGTTTCGCCCCATTTGCGACATTCGGAACGTCGTTTAGCTTAAGATTACACCCGAATCACGCGCACCGTTAAGGTGCATGGAGTACAGTACCGCCGAGCAAGACGTTTGTCACAAAACGCAGATACATTAACGCGGCCGGATCTTAGCTAAACGACGTTCCGAATGTCGCAAATGGGGCGAAACGTCCAGCACCCCAACATAAGAGAAGGAGTGTAAATCTCGCAATGATTATACTATCAACACTCCATGATCTTGTTTAGGATCACAGCTCAAACTCGTCAAAGTGAATAAAAGACACATACGCACACACATGCATACACATAAACACACAGGAACACACGCAAACACACAAACAAACACACATAAACAATCACAACACACACAAACACGCACGCGCGAGCGTGCACACACACATACACACACACACACACACACACACACACACACACACACACACACACGCACACACACACACACACACACACACACACACACGCACGCGCGCGCGCGCGCGCGCACTTCCAATAAGTCAAACATTTTCTTGAACATGGAGGAGAAGGAGGACGTGCCCTGTTGAACAAAGGCGTGAAGCAGTGCCAAAAATCGGAGGAGCTGCAAAGTTTGTCGGGCTTGTTCAGCTGCTCACTTCAACTCCAAACCTATTCAACTGGTCCCCCCCCCCCCCCCCCCCCCTTTGTCTGCAGCACTCTATATTTGAAATAGGCTGCAGGGCCCTCAGGAGGCTGAGTCTGAACAACTTCCTTGATAGGCCTGCCGTCTTCGATCATTTATCTATTTATCTTCTCGCCTCGCACTTAGAAGGCACGGGGCTCGCTTAGGGCGGTGCAGAGAGGTTGCTTTATTTTTAGGGGATAGTTGTGTCCGTACGCCAGACTGGTAAACTGACAGAGCCATTTGTTGTGCTGAGTATGTCTCACCCCTCCTTTTCGTAATTGATTTCCCACTCGTGGAGAGCGAGCGAGCTCTTCAGAGGTCTCATTTTCTAGATTGACCACGCAAATGGGGAAGAGCCTGTCAGCCACGCTCATCCTTTTGGCGTTCTCCTCTGCGCAGGGGCGTCGTCACGCTCATCTGACGTGAAGCTTCCCTGCCGCTCAGACGCCTCAGTCAAAGCTGAGTGAAAGGTATAGGTTTTGTATAGAAACTTTTCATCCATGTCTGGTCTCGAACAGCTTTACACTTTACCCCTGAACATAGTGCCACCTGATGAATCATTTGACAAGAATCTTCCGTCCTACTCAGGCACCTCCGGTAAAAGCGTAGTGAAAGATACAGATTTTGTATAGCGACTTTCCAGCCATGCATAGGGCTCGAACAGATCTACACTTTAACCCTGATGCCTGTGCCAATTGATAAATCCTATACGTGACGACAAACACGCTGCCAGATGGACACGACACAAACCATCACCCCTTGGAAAGTAGTTCAACTCGGCGTTGGCCCAGAGTCGAACCATTCGCACAGCACCTTGCTCTCGCTGCCCCTACAGGGTCCCGGTGTTACCCATGTGAGGGGTCAGGCGATGCGAGTTTACAAAAACTTGACTGAAGATGCAAACATTAGTTCCGTGCAGTTTGTTAGAACACCGCTACTGTTAGCCGCTAACGACTGTGGGTGGTAGTTCTAACCGCTGGCCGGAAACCCTCAAAAGACCAGAATAACATATGTTGAACGCGTCCTTTTTCAGAGCAACAGTGAGAGTCAAGTTGGGTCTTTAAAGTAGATTGTTTCAGTCTCTTTGTGCGCACCACTCATGCTTCAAACGCCTGAGAAGCTTGGGATGGAGACTCGAACAGCAGCCCCATAAAAACTGCTTTGTGAAGTCAATGTTGAGATGTAAGACTTACATGTACTGCAGTGTGTAGTAACCCATTCCTTCAGCCCTTGTGGGTTCGCGGTGAGAATAAAACCGCCTCGGCATCTTACTCGATTCATCAGAGGCAAACAACTGACGAAATCGTGACTTGACTGGCTCTTATTCTAATGAGCTCAAATTAGTTTTCGTGAGCATTGGCCTTACATAGCCTAAAATGATTATAAGCCGCAAATCTCCATTCATCATCATCAGCAGCAGCAGCAGCTTCGTCATCATCGTCATCGTCGTCGTTATCATCATCATGATCATCATCATCAACAGTAACAACAACATCACCACCACCGCCGCGACCACCACAACCGCCACCGCCACTACCACTACCGCCACCGCCACTACCACTACCGCCACCGTCACTACCACTACCGCCACCGCCACCGCCACCGCCACAGCCACCGCCACCGCCACCGCCACCGCTACCGCCACAATCCACTCTTAAAAACAGCATTGTATTGATTCCTTAAAAAGAAACAAGAAGGGCAAAGCCCATACGACTCACATACTTGACCTTGACCTTTACATGACCTTGACCTTCAGGTGACCTTCAAGGTCAAGGTCAAACAACTAAACCTACCAATGACATCATACACTAAGAAATGCTTTACACATTTTCCTACCAAAATACATGTGACATTGACCCAAGGTCAAGGTCATCCAAGGTCATGCAACACAAAGCTGTTAATTCAAGACATAGGAAGCACAATGGTGCTTATTGGCACTTTCTACCATGAGATATGGTCACTTTTAGTGGTTCACTACCCCATTTTGGTCACATTCCATAAGGGTCAAGTGACCTTGACCTTGATGATATGTGACCAAATGTGTCTCATGATGAAAGTATAACATGTGCCCCACATAATTATTAAGTTTGAAACAGTTATCTTCCATAGTTCAGGGTCAAGGTCACTTCAAAATATGTATACAATCCAACTTTGAAGAGCTCCTGTGACCTTGACCTTGAAGCAAGGTCAATCAAACTGGTATCAAAAGATAGGGATTACTTTGCCCTATACACCATATATAGGTCAGGTATCCAATCTAAAACACTTCAGAGAAAATGGGGAAAATGTGAAAAATGGCTGTTTTTTAGACAACATTTACGGCCCCTGCGACCTTGACCTTGAAGCAAGGTCAAGTCACTATGTATGCTTTTTGACGCCTTGTCATTATACACCAGCATGCCAAATTGGGTGTTGATAGATTTAATAGTCTCCGAGAAAAATCCAACGTTAAAGCTTTTCACGGACGAACAGACGCCCTGACGCCCGGACGCCCGGACGCCCGGACGGACGACACGGGTGAGTACATAGACTCACTTTTGCTTCGCATGTGAGTCAAAAATACAAGATTATTAAAAAAATGATTTACACTCTAACATCAGCGACCGTAAAAATGTGGATCAATATGTCACAAACAAGAGTAGCGGTAATTAAAACTCGTGACGCCCGGTACCTGACGCACAAAAAACGCGACCGAAACAGGCTGTGAGTACTTATCATGCAGCTGCACTGGTCCTTGCTGAGCGTCGGCAGTGCTGACGTGTCAAGCAAGGCCGCAACGTGATGGACAGGAGTGCTATGGCAGTGGTACTGGGTCTACTCAGCTGGATGTCCATGTATCTGTCTCCTATCATGCACTGGCTCCTTGCTCAACGCTGGATTGGACATGGATGTCTCTGTACTGTGTTCAAGTGTCTGTGGTGCTACACTGGGTTACCCATCAGACCGGATGCGGTTGTCTGAAAAACTCATCTTGTGTGTGTTGATGAGGAGACCCTGGAGACACGGCTGCAAATGTTTCTCTTGCATTGACCCTACTCTCTCTAACATACTTCCAGACACTTTAAAAGGGATCTTAGTCACAAGTTACTCGTGAGAACAACTTAAAAACTCTTACGTTCAAATCCTGAAACGTCGGTGCTGAGAACATGCTTGGCATGAGAATAGTGCGTTGCAAAAATGAACACTTACATATATATACATACATACATTACTTATCGATATATTCTCCTCATCGAAAAGGTTTTATCCCGTAGCCGTGTGTATCAGTAATTCTCGAGTGGGGCAAACCATCCATTTTGTACAAAACGGCTGACTTTCCCTGGTAATGTTTTTCGCTGCTTGGTAGCGTCTGTTTGGGATTCCCGGTTGTATGACTAACCCTTATTGGCAGGCTTGTCCCGAGAACAGAGCTGGCGTGCCTCAATATGTAAGCAGGATCTCCAATGGCTATAGACCCCAATCCTTGAGTGGCAATCGCTGCAGAGGATGTGGCAGAAGTAGGTAGAGGGCTGGACCGAGGTCACTGATCTCTTGACTGATCTCTTCTCTCTCTCTCTCTCTCTCTCTCTTCTCTCTCTGACTGGTACACGCTGCACCGAATGTTTTTCACAAAACTGTCAGACGTACAGATCCAGCCTACCCTCTTGTGTGGCTCAGAGATAAGGAGCAATCTTGCAGGATATGCAAAACGATTTTTTTTCTTTCGAATAAGCAGAGAGCAATAAAATGCATCATTACAGCTCTCAGTATATAATGACAAGATATCATTCAGATACAGAGAGTGTGAGAGTCCTACAAGTAAATTGTTTAACTGCGTGTTGTAGTATTGTATTTGTGTCGGGCTGCAGGCCTAGACAACAGTCTCTCTCTCTCTCTCTCTCTCTCTCTCTCTCTCTCTCTCTCTACCTCTCTCTCTCTCTTTTCTCTCTCTCTCCCGCAGTGATGGCAGTCAGATGTCTTCTGCATTTCTCCAACGGTGTAATCTGGACCCGCATATTCTGGAGCCAAGGATCACAGTTTTCATCCATCAATACCCAGTTACCAACTGGAACACTGCAAGCTTTGCTGTCCTCCCTACATTCCCTGAAATCTGAGCACTGGGCGGGCTACTCGTAGAGAAACCTAAATGGACCAAAATCAGAATCTCAGAATAGAGAGGGCTGACGGTGGGCGCAGGAAGTGACGCAAAAGAGCCAAAAGGAGGAACGAGGAATTGAGGCAGAGAGCATTGGACCACGACGCACTCGCAGTAAACAGGTCACGTGTTAAATAAACATGCGAACATATAAACTATGCATTGGACTGATGAGGTTTTACGGATTATCAGCCTTTGTAAGCTATGTAAGGCGGCTGAACACGGAAAACACTTAGTTTATAAAAGTAATAGCAAGTTGTCTCGGTTTTTCTAGTTATTCGCCTTTTCCGAATCGCGCAATGATGAGAGAACACGACTTAAAATGACAGAATGGTTTCTAAGACTGAAACCGACTCCCGCCGGACATAGATTTGACCAAAAACACTATCTAACGGGACCGCCAGCTTTTGCAGTTTTGATGCGATTTTTTTATTTGGCCTCACGTGACGTTTTGACGTTCGTGGAAACATCACTTCCGGTAGAATGAAAGCTACAGTGGACTAGTAACAACCGTGTTCTCACATAGTAGTGTCTTTCATGTGTATCTGCATTTAATTAATTCGAAGGTTCAAAGAAAGTAGTGTATTACTTTCGCAATCAAAGACACGTTGAGCGTAATGAAGCAAGAATTCATGGTCGATCAATTTGTTTACATATGCCAGACCAGTGCGGGTATGTGCGCGTGATTTTTCCGTAATGCCGTTAGTTTTATTGCAAATGTTTAGGTGCTGTACTTGTCATCAAGAAGTATTTTTCAGACTGATAAATTAATATTTTTAGTTAGTAAGCTTTCATCGCAGAGCGAACAGCGCAGCAATTGTAAAATAGTGATTTTCCCGCGAATCACTACCTCTCTTGCAAATCGGCGAAGCTGGCGGTCCCGTTAGCTAGTGTTTTTGATTTGACCGAATCGTTCTGTACATCTTGTAGGGAACATTAACACATTCTGACGTCATTTTTCTAAACGTCAGTCCTTGTGGAACGCGTTTTGAACAGCCTGAAACCCGCCACGCATTCGTCTGACTTCAAAGCGGTTTTCATTTTCGGAAAGAGCATTTAAAGGAATTTCAGAATTAGTCATGCTTTAAAATCAACAAAAATGGAAATACAGCACAAAATGAGGTGACGATTCACATTCTCAAAATGCGACTTGTAGGTGTGTATGTTTTCAGAGATGTGCCACTCTAAATCATGGGAATCCTACCATCCACAACCATCAGAGACGAAATCTTGTCTGGTTTTTATTGCTGTTGTGGAGGCTCAGATATTTTTTCTGGTGTGAAGGATCGCCCACTACGAACGTCGGAACAGACGCTTTCCATTGGGGCTCTGTCACTATGAGGAGACCTTGTCAATTTCCCCTGCGTGAAGAAGCTCAGTCCACGGCCTTTATGACATCCAATTTTGCGTTTGGTCTAACTACTTCAGGGAGGCTCGGGAAGTCTCCCCTGCGTACAGGCCCTGGTGCTTCACTCGCGGAGGCAGAATTCTATTCCGCCTGTTGCTTCTGCGTAGGACTCCCACCCAGGCATCCTGTGCAAGCGGAAATTACGACAAGTTGCGTGACTTGCGCAGAGCAAGACAAGCGGAAGTCCGCCAGCCGCCATAGTCAACGGTTCGCATAACTGGTCACGTGACCCGGGATGTTTTCCCCACGCAACCAGCATGGCGGACTGGGAGGTTGATGACGTCAATTCACAGCCTCAATTTCCTGACTGGATGTCGTCTTTCCCTCAAGGGAGAGAACTCCGACGTCTAGCAAAGATTTCTGGTGGTCTCGCACATCTA
>JAWQFJ010023484.1:0-10000 GCA_034096865.1 Theodoxus fluviatilis | reverse complement strand
GGTGAATTTCATTCCTTTCGCGATTTTCGTTTTGGAAATGACCAACTCTTTTGTGTCATGAACATTTTATTTGATCCTGCTTCTGCTGCACGAAATGCACGAACTACACTACCAATGGAGCACACCACCCCATAATATGTTACCTTTAACCTCCCTAACAAACACACTTGCTAGGCAACTGAGAATGCAGAAGAACCATAACCAGTTACCAACACCTTATCGCGATGACAACGATGGTATGCATTCCTCGCCGACTTCGACCCAAGAACAGCGACACTGAGAACATGAGAGCAGCGCTCAACTACTTTGTACAGCATTCTCAAGAAAGTGTCAGAGTGTGAGCAAAATGTGTGGGAAATGAGATGTGACATTGTTGCTGCTTGTGCTCAGCGTCATTAGGCTGACAGACTCGAAAAGCCTCAGGCATCACTCAGATTTTCTTCCGCTGTACCACAACAAGCTGCAGACCCCGTTGACGAAGCCCTCAGAAGCAAACCCCCAACGTTTCAATGCTGCATTGACTCATGAGTCACAACAAAGAAAAAGCTGTATGAGTTATATGAGCTGCATGAGTTATATGAGCTGCCTGCCGCAAAGGCAACATTGAGGTGGAAAGTTCTATTGCCTTCATCATGTGGAAGGATTCCCATCTTCCTGGTCTCCAGTAACATTCAATCAAGTCCCATGTTGTTGTGCATGCCCTGTGGACTGCATCAAGAGGCTGTGCGGAGGAACAACCCTTAGATCTGGAGCTCAAGGGGGCCTTTGTACTTGTACCCTGCAATGGGGATGGATCCCCAAGGGACGAGACTTACCTCGCCTGCAATAGATCAATCAGACGTGACTTCTCCCCATGTGTAGTCCCAACGCTGTAGTACTGTGGCGTCATCACACTGCACCACGTTTTCGGCTCAACCAAATGGGCCCACGGTTCCGTCAGACCGGCTCTCTGGAAATGTTCTGATTAGACGAACGAGAAAATGTATAACTTTCTGATACATTGCTCTCTTTCGTTTGAGTTGCTTCCCAATCAGAGCACATTCCGAGGATCTGGCTATCAGTTTCCATAGCAAACGCTAATTGGTGCGGGTGGTTTGCTCGTACCGGTACTGTAATCTGCAGATGAAATCGTAGATAAACATTAACCGTGGAGAATATCATCTCTGGAGAAACGGAGTTGCGGTAGGGGGCAGAGGCACAGAAGGCAGAAATGCAGAAGTGAACAGTCAGTGTCAGGTTGAAGTGCAATACTGCTTAGATAGGTTTTTAAGTGCTCTGAATACGTTGTCGCGATCGTCAACGGAGTAAGCCATGGTATTGCTGTGATTGCAAACTGTTGGTGACCCTGAATGTGTCAGTAATTACTATGCAGATACACTTGCCAGTGATATATTCAAATGGACATAGATACACATACGTTTGCTCATATATCATAACCTTGATGTGACCTGAGAGGCAAGAACTTAATGATGCACTGTGTGCGTACCTTGTATATCCGTGTTTTTTTCCTTCACCATTGTCCTTTGGGTATTGATAAAAGAGACTTCGAGACATGGGCTGATTATATTCATCTCATACTATTTGTTTCGTGAAATTTCCTATCTGCTAGCTAAAATAAGTTCTTTGAAATGAGCTTCTATACTGTAACCGAAAACGAAGTGTACATTAACTCCTTCAATGGTCATTTTCAGGACCACATGAGACGGCAATAAATAGTGTGGCAACACAATAGGCTATTCGTGGTTGCTGCTGATTGAGCAATATCGTCTCGAAAGAGCAAACGAAAGATCGCATGAATTTTAAATAAGGAAAATATCTGACAAGGTATTTGGGGTAGTCAGATGTTTTTACCCCATGCATAAAAACGTTGTTCTCGTGGTGGAAGCAATGGAGGCAGTCTTTATCTGTCTAGAAGTTGTGTAGAAACTATACCATGGAGAAAGTACAAATACCTGGATTTCCAGAGACGTGTTACATTGCATTTGCACTATGTGGCCTCGCTCAATAGCTAGCTATACTAGAGTGACTGAGTGTTGTTTCGGCGCAATGCACTATTAACATTGTCAAAGGTGGAGCTGATTCTTGTAATAGGCAAACATTCGCACACTGTTGTGCATTGCTGTTCATTTCGCTGTGCAATTTACGATTCGTTTGATGACTTTAATAACTGGACAAACAGACAGACAGACACACACACACACACACATACACACACACACACACACACACACACACACACACACACACACACACACACACACAATTGTATTCAAAAGTACGGAATACAAGAATGGCGGGTACATTATTTACTATTTATTCAACCGAAATTTACAATGGTAATTGCTTACATCCTCTGGTTTCAAAGCGCTCTGAGTTATTCTCCAAGCTAGAGGAATACGTTTCCGTCTCTGAAACCGACCGCACCAATCGAAAAGAGATACTGAAAACTTGGAGGGGACCCCCAAAGTTTTCTGTGACAATTATGTCTCTTGACAAGTAGTATGACATATTTTACTGCAGAACTCTCTGCAGTCACACTGAACAGTCTGTTACAATTCGACAGAATTATCTGTTTGGTGCGTATGAAAAACAACAACTGAGATAGGTCTCTTCTCTACTTATCTCCATAGGGCATCACTATATTCACATTCAGCGAAAAGCGGTTAGACAAACTCTGTCTCAGAAAATAAGCAATGAGCCAAAGGGATTCGTCAACGTTTGGCCTGGCAAGTAAACGAACAAGATGGGAAGGAGTCGTATGAGGAGTTGCAGCACACATTTGAGATGGCAGGACAACCTTGTTATGATGTCAGTTCTTTGACTTCTACCACGCCCGAGCCCTAAAAGATTCACGATCGATAGAAGAATAAGGACTCGTTGTTTCTGTGGTGAGCCGGAAATCAAATAATGCCAGGGTCTTTCAGGAAAGGTCCCCCACAGACAGGACGTAAACAAGATTAGAAGAAAAAGAAAAAGACGCTGTATACAGCGGGAAAGTATTTAGTAGTTCAGAATAAACTTACTTTCAGTAGTAACAGGATCAAGACTGCAAGTACTGATGGAAAAAAGGACTCCACTCAGTCGGGGCGGAAAAGCAGTGAGAGGCGAGTAGAATAGAAACGGCAATTGTTGGCGTGACTGCCCCGAATTGCAGGCTCGGTCTGCGGAGCCGTGGGGAGGAGGAAAATAGCTTTAATGGACTGCCTCATCATCATCCCCTACTGGCACGAGTGACAGAGTGCCCTGGCGAAAAATCTCTCCTTACCCCGTGCTCCTCTCCAGACGGAGGTGGTCTCAGTACGAGGACGACAGCAAGGATCCCCCGGAGGCATCGTCTTGCACGCACGTCCTTCGGACTGCAAGTCTCCCACACTGGTCCAGCGCGACCGTCGTGATGGCTTGCTCAGCTAACACGACCCTCGGGATCTTTGCTTGTCTGGCGTATCCAAGATATCGGCAAGCGGGGAGATATGGTGCGCTAATGAACTTGCGTTACTATGGGAATCTTGGGATCAATTGCCATGCAGATCCCGCGGTTTGTTGCTGCTCGGTCTCTGTTTGGCTTCTCGCTGTCTGACAGACATGACCAAAGGGCTACGAAGGGATTTATGACAGGCGTCTGAGAATGCCTTGTAATCGCACGAGTTGGACGAGAGGTAATTTGTTCTTTCGACACGTGTCTCAACAGCCACAGCTGCGAGTTTTATGATACCAAATAGGATTTTCATTGTGACTCCTTTGCAGGTGGTGCTTGCGTGACGTTGGTGCACTCTCTGTTACAGCTGTGACGTTAAAAAGGGGGGGGGGGCGAGGGGACTGCCCAGATTATGAGATCTTGGAGTACATACAACTAGGAAGCCGCATGCGTGAAGTTCTGCTGTCTTGCCCGAATAAGCCATGGCCTGCAATCAAGCAGCAGGAACAGTGGTGAAGACCCGAGACCTGCTTGTCTGCAGAGCATGTCTTCAGGACCTGCTTGTCTGCAGAGCATGTCTTCAGCTTTACGTATCTGAACTCGGGACCTACTTGTCTGCAGAGCATGTCTTCAGGTGTACGATCTGAACTCGGGACCTGCTTGTCTGCAGAGCATGTCTTCAGCTTTACGTATCTGAACTCGGGACCTACTTGTCTGCAGAGCATGTCTTCAGGTTTACGTATCTGAACTCGGGACCTACTTGTCTGCAGAGCATGTCTTCAGGTGTACGTATCTGAACTCGGGACCTACTTGTCTGCAGAGCATGTCTTCAGGTGTACGTATCTGAACTCGGGACCTACTTGTCTGCAGAGCATGTCTTCAGGTGTACGTATCTGAACTCGGGACCCGACATAACTTCTTTTTAGTCGTCTGGCTTTGCGGACGTTAAATCGATTTGGGATCTGTCTCCTCATCACAGCCCCTAGCCTCCATGCGCCCACCTCCACCTTGCTAACGCCATCATAGGCTTGTGGCTGCCTCCGCTTAACACTCTTGAAGATATTCAAAGTGGCGCTGGCCAAGCTGAATGGACACAAAGGTAGATATTTCAGTTACTGCTTTGTGACCAAGTTTTAACTGTACACATAATGTTCTTGGACTTCATTGTAAGATTAGAAATGAAAATATCATGTGTCGTGCCCTGGATAGTTGGTCTCCGTTCATGCTGTATATTTATGAGTTTGCATTGGTGCACACACTTGTTTTTGTGTTTTTTCTTTCATCTAACACTTCTATGAGTTTCACTGCTCAACGTTCAGCATAATGACATTTAAAGCCATAGAACAAACGTCATTTCTAACATACGCATATCACATCCAGGAAAGCAAACAAGCCGCATTTTAAGATGTTAGACTTAGTGAATCTTATGAAGACAAAAGGTATCCTAATGAACGAGAGTTATTATACCTGGACTTGCATATATTAAAATACCATCTACAGGCTTAGAGTGGTACATGTATGTATGTTATGTATTGGTCATACTAACGGGTGGAGGAACGTAAGAGCGAACTATAATGCTGAAGTTACGTGTTGATTGTGGCAGATCCCTACACCTAGACATACACACGGACAGGCTCTGTGGCCAAACGGTTAGAGTGCTGGACCTGCAGTCTCGTGCAGCGTTCCAAGTTGCGAGGATCCCATCGCTGCATTGCAATGCTTCCCCTCACCCAGGTTGGTCGGTCGGTCGGTCGGTCGGTCGGTCGGTCGGTCGGTCGGTCGGTCGGTCGGTCGGTCGGTCGGTCGGTCGGTCGGTCGGTCAGTTGGTTCGTTGGTTCGTTGGTTCGTTGTTTAGTTGATATTTTATGAATCATTAATTGATCAATAGACTGATTGATTGGTCGAGGACCGATTGACATATTTATCGTTTGATGACTTTATGAAGGTTGATTCCCAATCTTACATAAAAGTCACAGGTTTTAGCAGACAATGTGATACCGATTGGAAATGACATATGCGAGATAGTCCGCAAATCGCAGACCATATTAATCTGACCTTTACATCCTCTTATGACAGTATGTAGTCTGGCAAGTCAATAACCCATAGTTTTATGCATTGCATTAATATTAATTATGAGTTGACATTTTATATATTTTCTTCTTTGCATATCCCGTTGACAATGATTAGCAATACTCAATAGTGCATTCATTACAAAACATTATCATATGGAAAAGTTTCCAGCTTTTTGCTGTAAAGTTTAGAAGCATATTGTGTTTAAGTTACAATGATTCTATTGATCAAGTATCTTACCTCAGCAAACTTTGCCCTTTAGAACTATCTTAATATACATGTACATTTGCGTCTAGGATCATCATAAACGTGACAATAGATAAACAATTTACTTTCGTCTTCATATTCTGTACCAAATAGACATTCTTTCCCGAGTTTTCTTCGTTCTTTTCATTTGTTTTGAGAGCGTTGTTCCTGAAAAGGATAGCATACAAATGCATATCTGAAGCCAACTGGGTAAATCTATATCAGACTGTCAATACAGCGAGCTTCCGGGAAGAGAACGGAACAAAGTGAACTCCAGGCAGAGTCAAGCACCATCGACATAGACTATGGAGCGCTAGGAACCTCATCGCCGTCCAGTTGAAATAAAACATCTCCGCATCCCAGATCAAGAAACTGATAACATCTTGTAGAGAGAGTGTACGAGTTGAGCAGATTGGGGGAATGAATTTGAGTGTAGTAATCAGGACGAGGTAGGAGGCGGCGCCTTGCAGCAGAGGTCTTTTAGATCCGATTTTCCTTGGCTAGAGTTCGAAACACTTCTCGAAACTCATCTTGCTCTTTGCAAAAAGCCACCATCATTTATAGGCGAGGGGATTGAAGAAAGCTAGGTGTCACCTCCAGCTATCTCGGCGTATGTTGCATGTGCCCAGCAAGACGACTCAGGCCCTGCGCCAGCAAAAACGCCGTTCTTTCAGTTTCTTTCAATACTAACTGCATTTAAACACGATGGTCACTTATCCACTACACACATTGTCGTAGGGAGGCCATATCGGCACTTAGGGTATCAATGTGGGTTTAAGTCGTTCGTTCCAAACAGGTCACCCTACATATTACGTCCGAGTTTATCGTCCCAGTTCCTGATTTAATTTCCATACGTTTTCCGGCGGATACTGAATTGGATAGCAGTTGGGAACAATTGTAACTGCTTCTGATTGTACTCCCTTGCTATTCTCGGGCCCGGGATTGGTATGTACCTCCCCTGTTAGCGTCAGCCTAGAGGAGAGATCATTTAGGCTGACAAAAGGGGAACGAGACTTCAGGACGCAGGAAATGGAGAGAGAGAGAGAGAAAGAGAGAGAGAGAAAGAGAGAGAGAGAGAAAGAGAGAGAGAGACAGAGACAGACAGACAGAGAGAGAGAGAGAGAAAGAGAGAGAGAGAGAAAGAGAGAGAGAGAAAAAGAGAGAGAGACAGAGACAGACAGAGAGAGAGAGAGAGAAAAGAGAGAGAGAGAGAGAAAGAGAGAGAGAGACAGACAGACAGAGAGAGAGAGAGAGAGAGAGAGAGAGAAAGAGAGAGAGAGAGAGGCAGAAAGACACAGACAGATTAACAACACAGTGCACACAGAGGCAGTCAATGAGACAAACCTCGATGTATGGACACCTCCTCAGAGACCTAGTCTAAATGAGAAGCGGATGGTATCAGTCGAATTGTCACAACAAAGTGCCAAAAACATGGTAACCACGAACATATATTTTAAAATCTCAACGTTCAATGTCCGAGGTAAAGACGAAGCTGCAACAAGCAGTCAAAGTAGAGTTGAAGATATTTCTTCTTTGTTTTCTCATGTGAACACACGTGTTCATATTGCTCTTTACCGTTGATCGCAAATTACTGTGGAAGATGGTGTCTCGTTTCTCGTCGGTCCTTCATTTGTCAATGCCACAGGTAGCGCTCTTGTAGAATGAAAGCAAACCCAAATTAACTTCAGACTGATCACTGATATTTGAAATACTGGGAAGAAACCCTGCGGCATTTCTGGCAAGGGAAAAATGTTCATGCTGTGTAGATCAATTTCATTTTTTTAACATGGGGTGTTTCACTGCAATTTTGCCTCCGCTTTGTTGGCGACTTGAAACCCTTTTGATCCATAGCATTCTAGGTAGAATCCCATCAAAAGTGCTTGGATTCAAATCTTGGCTTCTCAACACCCCAAAGATCGAGAAAAGGTCGGTCCTTTTTTTACATTTCTCGCGTCTTTGAAGAGTTGAACAATGTTTCGATTTGAGAAAAGGATTAGCTTTGAAAAGAAAGTAACCGCGGCTTTTGTTTTTTCCATCCTAAACTGACCTTTGAACAACTTAGTTTTTGCACCAGGTTTTGTAAATGCGCAGGATGTCAAAATCAGTCATAGAGGCCTGCTGCATAAATGCATTACAACACCAAACTTCGCATATGCTCGCTCACACACGCATGCACGTTCATTCCCAAGTTAAATACTCTAGGCACGGTTGTTACGTATTTATATAACGGTTCTCACTCAAGAGAAATGTAGAGTCAAAATCGATGTCTAACCTGCGGTTTAAAGAAAAGGAAAGAAGGAAAGGAAGAAAAGAAGGAAGGAAGGAAGGAAGAGAAAAACAGAAAGAAAGGAATGCGTATTTTGCAAATTATGAGAGAAGTTGTCACAGCTACTCTTGCAACATGAAGTACTCAATCAGATGAGCTGTCCCATCCACAAAGAGAATCTGGCTCTAGTAAGCCGCAAGAAGAAAAGCCTTGTCGATGTGGCTTCAATTGCATGAATGTATTGCAGAAAATCGCGTACTTGCAGTTCGCATATCTATTTTTCACGTGGGCCACAGTTCAGCCCTGTTTGCTAATATTAAGAACTTTTTTGTATTGTGATGGCTGACCACCTGGGAGTGGGGCACTTGGTGAATTTTGGGACTCGAGAAACAATCAGTCCCGTCTTGGTGTACGTCATACGTCATACGTCATACACGGAATGACGTCATTCGGGGAGAAGAACTTTGGAGAGAGAGAGGCCGTTTGGAAGTGGAAGTGAAGAGAAGGAGTTTCCGAACGGGGACAGACCATCTCGGACAGCTGGAGACTCGGACAGCTGGAGACTCGGACAACTGGAGACTCGGACAACTGGAGACTCGGACAACTGGAGACTCGGACAGTTGTAGACTCGGACAGCTGGAGACTCGGACAGCTGGAGACTCGGACAGTTGGAGACTCGGACAGCTGGAGACTCGGACAGCTGGAGACTCGGACAGCTGGAGACTCGGACAACTGGAGACTCGGACAGCTGGATACTCGGACAGCTGGAGACTCGGACAACTGGAGACTCGGACAGTTAGAGACTCGGACAGCTGGAGACTCGGACAGCTGGAGACTCGGACAGTTGGAGACTTGGACAGCTGGAGACTAGGACAATAATATAGAGAGAGAGAAATCCCCTGGCCACCTGAAAGATCAACCCTGTGGTTCTCTCTTTCTCTCCCCCTCCCTGTGGTCCTAAAAAGTAATGAGTATGAAAGAAACTTTTTCACCCTCTGAAAGTCTGATATTGCATGTTTTACATGAATAATTTTGAACATTTAAATTGGTAATAGAAATTCGACATTCAATCTCCCTCCGTGTCTTTTGTTAAATGGATGAATGAGTTAGTCTATCTCTCAAATAGACAAACAATGTTGTAACCCCTTTGGGTTGTAACATAAATTGGAGGCTCGTACCGAGATATGAAATTTGACAAATTGAGCTAGATTCGAAAGCAAGAAATAGCAGTTGCTGTTTGCTAAGTTGTGATTTAAAATATTTCTTTGCTCATCACTGAAATTTCAGATAACCTGTTTGAGAGTGTGTCCATGTCCTGTGTGATCTTTGTGTTTGCTACTTGCATTATGTGCATTGTCTGATCCTGTCACTGCACTCAGCAGTTTCGCACAACAAAGGTAGGAATTAAAGGAAATTTGTCAAAAATGGCCACCGGAGGTGAGAAGACTGTAGACATACGACATCTCTTACAGAATATGACGGCAGATCATGTGCGTGTTGCACTGGTAGAGGAAAAGTATGTTTTGGCTGAACGTTTTGGCATTGAATTGCGGGAACGCATGACCTCAAGGCAAATTGATGAAATTCTCGTTCCTTAACTATCTAAACAGGGTCTGTTTAGGGTAGAGGAGGACATTCGCGAAATGGGGGATCAGAGTGAAGCTTTGCACTTGTCAGATGTACAGACAGTCAGATGTACAGACTGTCAGATGTATATGAAGTCAGATGTACAGACAGTCAGATGTACAGACAGTCAGATCTACAGACAGTCAGATGTACAGTCAGATGTACAGACAGTCAGATGTACAGACAGTCAGATGTACAGACAGTCAGATGTGCAGAAAGTCAGATGTACAGACAGTCATATATACAGTCAGATGTACAGACAGTCAGATGTACAGTCAGATGTACAGACAGTCAGATGTACAGACAGTAAAATGTACAGGCAGTCAGATGTACAGACATTCAGATGTACAGACATTTAGATGTACAGACATTCAGAT
>JAWQFJ010023482.1:5000-16971 GCA_034096865.1 Theodoxus fluviatilis | reverse complement strand
ATCTTCTTTTAATATCATTTTTCTTTTGAAAACCTTTACTTATTTTTGTTGGCATCTGCTTTTTTAAGATAAAGGATACATGCACAAACAATATTTGTTTCGATGTCATCTAACCATTTTACCTGGACATGAATAGAGAATGAAAAACATTTATATGGGAGAGAGGGAGGGGGTGTGGTGGTGGTGGTGGTGGTGTTTGCTTGCTGATGTCTTTTTGAAACGTGACCTTCTAGATTTCTACCTTTGGTGAAAACACTTCAGGACGAAGGAGTTAAAGTGCAACACAATGTTTGCCCCGAACTTCTGCAGTGGCTCGGGGCTCGCCTCTTGAAAGCGTCGGGCCAGTCGAGAGGATTGCTGCACATGAGCATCGTTTGATAAGGTCTGCATATGACTAGTCACGTCAGCGCTACCCACGCTCAAAAAGCGTACAACTGCCTGTCAGCTTCGCCCTCCCCAAGTGTCAACTCCGCGTAGGTGGAGTGCGCTGATCTGGAATGCAGGGAAGACTGGAAAGAGGGGGACGGAAATGTGGGGTAAATACCAGTTATTTCAGAGCGGACAGTTTTAAAAGCATGCTTTTCACGTCAAGTGATCGTGGCTCTTTTTACCCTCTCCATATCCCTGTGTACGCAGATGTGCCAGCGTGACTCGGATACTGTTTCGTTCGACTACGCTTTGTGTAAAAGCAAGACGCCTAACATTTTCTCTGCCTCATGAATCTGAACAAATGTATGATATGAATTGGTCTTACAGTGGGATTTTCTCTCAAAAAGTCATTTGGGTTTTCGTCCAGCACAGATGTGTATACATTGGGGTGATTCGTCCATCCTTCTTAATCGACTTAAGTTTATCACATAAATCTCGTTCCGCAGCAGAGCATCTTTAAAGTCTTCAATATCATTCAGCCGGATTCGAAGTTAAGTGAAATTCCAGTTTTTGTTTCTGGAAGTAAAGCCTGAAACTATGTGAAAGAAATGTGTAGAGATCTAGAGGTGGATATGGACAGCTGTGTACTTCCAACATTAAAAGTGTGCTGTGGATCAGGAGTCACATTACTGCCTCAATTTCCCTCTAACCACGTCACTTCGCGTTGATTTATACTGACGAGATCTTGCAAACGCTGTATGTACAGCCGTTCACTTCATATTACATATTCAGCACATGTGGTAAAGTATTCCGACTCAACTATTTCCAAACTCTTTTGCAGGCAGCTCAGACATCACATCAGCACAGTACGAATACATTCAAGAATTGGAACTGTGAAACTGCTAGACTAATGCAAAAGCAATGGGATTTCCCCAGTGACTCTGCATAACTTTAGCGACTTTGCTAGGTCTTCCTGCAGATTGCGCTGTCACCCGAGCACTTGAGACCCAGGCTGACGCTTTGTGGTCGTAGAGGCCAAGTTGAAAATGCGTCTTTTCACGTATAGAAATCCCTGTGCACCCCCTGGTGTGTTCGCTGGAGTGTGACGCAAAACCTGCAGTAGCACGCACCTCTTTGACTTTGTGTCGTCTCAAAACACTGACCTTTAGTCCGTCCTCTTCATTCGCAACGATTACGAGAATACGGCAGATGGTGTTTTATTTGGGGTATTTATGAATTTGAAAAAAGTTCATGTAGATTCTATGGTCTCGTAATGGAGCTGGCTACCAACTGCGCTGTTTGTTTCATCAACAAGCTATCTCATACGCACACACTTCACTCCATTAAAAAGCACCTCGCTCGAATAACATTCTTCACATCCAAACCGGTTTGGGCTTCTCAAGTTTTACACTCAGCAGCAGGTGCGAACATCATCTTATAGTCAACACCACCGTACCTGCGTAAATATTTCTGACAAACATGAATGCAAAAAGGCACGTTTCAAAATCTAGAAAAATCACGTCTGAAAAACAGAAAAGGTTGAAATGAACGTGCTGACCATGATGGGCAATTAAATTACTGAATGAGATGGGGAAAGTGTCCTGTTTTCTATTCTAACCTGTGACGTCAGTCAGCCTCGAACTGCGACATCCCTCCTCGAAGCTGTCAACAGTTTGCACTCAGCATTGAACTGACGGAAAGGGTGGGTGTGGAGGAAGAGAAGAGCAGAGAGAGGGGAGTTTATGCACACGTTGACCACAGCCCCAGGAACTCGACCTACGGCCCAACACGCATGCTCAATCGCCCCCTGAAAAAAACCTGCCATCAGATTCGATGAGCCGGTCGAGTTGGTTACAAGCATCTTCCCTTTGAGGAAGATCGAGGCAGTGCAGCGGATAATAGAAAGCTGTTGGAAAACCGAAGCTACCCGGGCGGTACAGAGGCCCAAGGCGCAATAACGGATTCGGAGAGAACTTTTCTGTCCAGGAGGAAGTTATCCCAATCGATCTTTGTCCCCAGCAGTGGGTGAATATCAACTCTACCCTCGGACTTTATCGCCTGCAGGGAGTCTGGATCAATGGAGGTATGTTGATCTTGAGATCGCGCGTCTGATTAATGAAGTTATCGATCGAGCCAATAATTGTTTCAAACATGTCCCTAGGGTCCAGTCAATTTGTTGTTCCTGTCCTATCCTGACAGTAAGGGAAGCAAATTAATGGCTGCATTTTTTTTTTGAGCTTTTGTGTGTCATTCTTGGTGATGATGAATTCGACATTGTAGTCATCGTGATTTTTCATTTGGCCACTCGTTTTAAGTCCTGAAAAAATACTCCAGGCAGGCTTCGGGCAGGCTCCGATCTGGGTGGCTGTTTCATAATTATTTTCTCCATGCAAAACGCAGTTGCATTCATTCATGCATGAATGTCCTGCAAGGAGAAGTTTGCATTGATGCAGTTATCATTTAAAATCAATTGCAACACCATGGAACAAAAAATTATGTTAGTTTCCGTGTCCCTATCTCACTTATTTGATGACCATCTTCTCATCAAAACTTGAACACAGCCGTCAAAGTGAGTATTGGTTGTCACTGGATTAGAGATGGAATCAGTTTTCTATCTTAACGATTTGGTCACGTCGACATGCGCTAATTACCCACTTGACCCGCCCTCTGTGGTTCTGGAGGCAGATCACTCACCACTCTGGTACAGGGGTAGTCTGCAGAATGGATGGGAAGGTTCAGCCTTGTACACTGGTTTGGCTTTCAAGGACAGTGATCTTACTTACCGCCTGACGCAGAATGTTGCTTTTTAGTTGCTTAACGTTTAGCGCATTTAGGGAAACTAAAAAAGTCATGTTGACAGTACAGTTATTTGAAACATTCTTTACTTGTATCATGACAACAATAAAACGTGTCGAAGGTAGTGACACCGTCTTTGCATTAATAATCAGATTTGGACACAGGAAGAAAGTGCAGCAGTGGGCGATAGAAACCATTGATTGTTTGATTCAAAAGCTGATGCATCGTTAATTAACCGCACTTGCATGCGTTTATAGAACTGTCAGTACTCTCGTAATAGGAAGCCATGGACATTTTGAGCGTTCCAGAGGAGGCCTAGGACTCCGTGCACCGTGCAGATGCCTGCGTCGCTCAATACTCGTTACATAGGTGGACGTCGGCCTGACACATCTTCCTTCAACGAGGCAAAGGATCGGTCCCCAGTCATTCACTGTCGAGACGTGAAGGCGAGGTGATCAGTCACAAAACCAAAGGATCGGCCATGAGCAAATAGAGCTGAATCTCGATGTAGTTGTGAATGTCATCACCAGCTTCCCACATCGAAAGTGTTCTCACCAGAAACACTACTTTTATTGTGCGAAGCTGATGAGACTGAGTGCAGTATTAGTATCTCTTTTCAGACAGGGGTACTTATAACCGCATCTACAAACCTCAGTCTGATCAAATCAATACATCCTGTTTATGATTCTATTAAAATTTGAATATTCCACTGTTTGCCCCTTCTGCAACGTTACGAAGAAACGTATTTGCAACAGACACTCCAGTTTTTGCCTTTAACGGCTTCTTTCGTTGAACTGGTCTTCTGATAAAGCCAACTTCATGGTTGTTAACTATTTCCATCCTACAAAAGAGGCACAACTACGACAGTTGCACCTTTCTTTGGCCGTGTGACTTCAGAACAAACTCACTCGTTGTATTGTACACCTGCAGAGTGCTTATGCACTTTCTAAAGTCCAGCTGGTGTTCATCACTCTACAACCGTGGAAGTAACAGCTGAGGCTTTTCACTTGTGACCCAGATTCGCCGACTCTGTGATTCGTCAGACGTGGGATACCTCTCCTCATATATCGTGGCACGTCTACCCCAAGCATGCCCTAGGCCATGCATCTCACACTGCCCTTTGGATGAGTCAAGTCGCCTGTATGTGTTATCTGAAACCAGGCATCTTGCTAGCTGATTATCGGGAGAATGCTTAAGATGGAGTGAAGGATTGTGAACAGAGAGCTTCTAATGTTACACTCAGATGTGACGCACCATTGAATAGAGTTATGTGTCCACACATACCATAGAGGAAGACAAAAGATAATTTTCTTCAGGTACAGAACACATGCTCGAGAAGAATTTGAACTGAAGAAAGTGTACGAAAAAAAAAAGACATGAAGCATGAGAGCAAACGGACTGTTTGCAGCTGATAAAGAAGGCGATTTATGAGATAACGAGATACTGACAAGCTCAAGTGAACGGTGCAATGTATGGTAAAAACTTTAGAAAAGTTGCATAGTTGCATATTCTGTCGCACACGACGTCCCCCCACTCCCCCCCCCCCCCCCTTTCAGCCGATTTGTTTGTCAAACATTTTTTGCAAATTCCTACCTGTTTCTCGATGGCATTTCAATCATCCTTTGCTGAGAGAACAGCATAAGGCGAGTTACTATGCATATAACATGCAAACATGGGCGTTTTCGGAACTCAAAATCTTATCCTGGAGTCAAAATCGATCACGGATATTCAGATTCCCGAAAATGCAGCGAGTAGTGGCAGATGAATGTAAAACTCAATCTTGTAAGCGCTACGTCAAAACGCAGTTCCCCTCATTCCAGATTCCGAGTAAATCCCCTACACTCCATCGCAGGCCATACTCACACTGCAGATAATCTACATACTGCTGGCTGGGAGGAGTGGTCGGTATCTAAAATGCTCCCGGGATGGCTGCAGTGGAAGAAGGGTGGGTGGGGTGGAGGTGGATGCTAGAGGCTGGGGTCATCAATCATCACTCATCATCGCCTTGGGGCCTGGACTTGTCCTGGCTCAATCACCCCCCGCCCACCGTGTCCCAACACTACCCTGGACAGAGCGGGGATTACGGACTCTGAACCTCATTTCTCTCCATTGCCGCTTCCACGATGAGCCCAGCCATCGACCGCACTTTGCGAACAAGTGCCGCATCAGCCGAGGGTTGTTTTGCACGTTTTGCAAGAGCCAAGGAGCGTGATTGCATACACAGGGGCTCAGCCGAGTTCTCGTCACTACTGTCACCCCTTCTTCGAGCAATTCAGGTACTGAAAGGAGGAGATCGTAGGGGATTTCCAATAATCTTTTCATACCTATTCTTTCTTGCAATTGTTGCTCCATACATGGAGGGAAACGACGCTTCAGTCCCTGATGTCCACAGAGAGAGGGACGCAGATGCATTTTTGTCTCCAGGGGGCACCGCTCTCCTCCATTAAACCCTCATCAGCCAACTCCCGAATTTCTTCAGCCCTTTTCCCAATTTCCCTCAATAAGCACGGGAAGGCTGTTTCTTCGCTTCTAGTCGTGGACGCTGCCAGGGACATTAAGAACCCCACGTTAGCAGAGCAACTGCCATGAATGGTGTCCATTCTAGGCCTCCTCCAGGGAACCCGGTTCCCCCGACCCAAAGCACCTCGTAGCGTTGGCAGACATATTTTCCTTGCTGCTGGGGTCCCCCGAAACTGGAATCCATTCCCTGCGGAATTGGCGATAATTGATGGGCAGCTACGCAGTGCCAGGTCCGCTCCCTGCCCATTTCTGTGACGTCAGTCCCCTGAAAGGGAGACCCCTGCAAAGTGCGAGTTGAAAAGGTCACGTCGCGTTCCACGTCAGAGTGGACACGTTGCGTGACGTTGGAAAGGCCATCTGAAGTAGAAAGTCGTTCAGACTGCAAGGATGATGTTTACTTTAAATGCATTACAGCAATTGCATTGCGTGAAGCGGTCGGATGTGCAGATTGAGAGTAATTGAGCGCCTATGTACATTTCGGCCCGTCTTTTGATCTCGGCTTGGGGACTCCCAGTGCATTATATTGAGACGATGAGAATTTCTGGTCCTCTTGTCACATGTGCTCAAAAGCGCATTCGTTATGAAGCAACAGTTATGTTGTCGACCGAAAGTATTATTTTCTGCATCCCTCCCCACCCCCACCCCCCGTCGATTATAGAACTGCTTCATGTTAAGCATACATTGCATAACTGAGACAACATATGAATTGACTACTACTGCTTTTTATCGCCTTGCCCCGAAGTGGATTGTGTATAGGGTCGTGGATTTTCACGTACGGTCAGCAATGCAACAGAACGAGTTCATTCTCTATTGCTGGGGAAGCTGTGAGTCTCTGCACTTGACCTCGAGTCAACATCTCCGTCAACATACTCCAGTGTTTTGAGCTGAGCTTGGTTCGAGCCTTTTCTGTTCCCAGGCATTGCTCCAAAGCAGTTGCTTCAGCCAGCTGCCAGCAGACGCAGACATCCCAGTATGACCGCTCAATAATGCAAAGCCCACCCTCTCAATCAGATCTTGCTCTAGCATCCTCCCTGGGTCGACGACCGCCATTTTGTTTTTGTCCGCATCGCAGGTGGAAGCCTTGAGGAAATGTTGTTTTGTTGGAAATATTTGCTGCCAGGAGTGACACGTAAAGTGGGGAATCACGAACGCTAACCTCAGATTTACTCTTTAACAAATGAAAGAACAAACAAACAAACGAAGGAGCGTGTAATTTGGGTCTCACAGCCAATGCCACAAAGGAAATTAAATTTATTGTCGTTTAATTTTCAATCGCATTTGCTAGATACTCTAGTTAATGTTTGCCCTCTACTCTGGAATCTTTCATGAACGTTTTTGCTGATAACCGTTTCGACGACCGTTTTCAGTTTGACAATAACAGCTCTGACTGCGACAGGCTGGATATAAAAAGTATACCCTAGATTATTTAAAATGTAAATCGCATCAGTTCATAACCCCAGCGTTTTCCCATCATCTATGACACAAAGACTGAAACATTTAGCGACGCAGTTGTGCTGACGGTGTTTGTCCTGGATTGCTACCTCCCGGGCACCTGTAGCTGGCACGGAATGATCTCACACATTTGCATAGTAAACGTATTGCGCAGCAGATCGTGTCGTCACACATGGACAGGTATTTCTTCCCTCCCAAGCATTTGAAACACTATTTCATCATTCTTTTCTGTCATAATTCGATGTGGTGTTTAAACAAGCTCTTGCTCTTTCTTACATGCATACCAAGTACATTCGTTCATCAGCACGTATTTCCAAGGCAGGCCAGAATTCACTTTTGAGTCTAGCACCTCTTTAACCCTCCGCCAGACGTCAGCATGGCTGGAATAACACTCTTCGCTGTGCTGTGTATTTGCTGCGCATATTAGCTTGTAGCAGTTGCTGCAAAGGGATCCACTGAGAAGCGATGGTTCAAAATACCTGCCCATGCAGCACATAAACGGCGAGAGGTCCTCGGCATTCACAGGTCACCGAGTGTGCTGCGTTCCCGCTACACGGCGCTGTCCACGCTTGGCAGCACATTGTCAACAGTCAACAAGCGTCCCTCTGTGCCCCTCGATCTGCGTCTGTATAGACTTCTGCGTTTTCGAAGCGAACTAGCGTCCTCGTGTTTCCCTCGATGAATCATGGTAACCTGAAAGTAGCAGCCAGGCAGAAATTGAAGACGGTAAATATTTGTGAGCGTTGCCCCTTACGATGAGGTTTACGTGACAGTACAAGGTCAAGCTTCTTCAAAACGGAGCTTCACACCATTCATAAACAAGACTATTTCAAAACTTAAGCCTTGGGTGCGTTCAGGTCTCTCTTCAAAGGCCTGAGCAGAGCTACATTTCGCTTCTGACGTCGTTCAGTCGAGTCGTTAAAGGCCGAGTGTAGGTGAGAGTCAACTACAGTGCGCCGTCGGAGTGCCTGCTGAGCCGAAGCCTGAACGCACCCTTGGGTCGACGATGCAGTTGACACCAGTGTGCATATCAATGACCTTTCTGTGCAACGCGTTAGGAAGAAATGTCGCCCTTCGAAGACGATCAACAGCAATGCAAATCAAATTTTAGGACGAGGAGTGCATACAGGAAACAAAGATAAAACGTGGGTCCTTTGCTGACAGCCTGCATTCATATCATGTAAGACCAACAGCAAGAAATTATCAACTGTCTTCAGTTTGTGTTAGTGCAAACTCGTTGAGAAAAACATGCGCAGAGAAACCACGGCGCAAACTGTGCTGCAAACCGCGGGAAGCGCGTTTTAAAGCCGCAGGTGGTTTATACAAAGAGCAATAAATGAAAAGGCAATAGGATATATAGCACATTAAAACTGAAGTGAAGTAGTATGAAGTGAACATTGTTTCTCAGGCTGTAATTGGTATTCAGAAGCGAGAAAACATGTTAGGAGTGTCGAGTGATTGTGGCATAGAGTGACGATATAATTATCATAATATGTTCTTGTTCATAGGAAAGAACTCATAAATGATGAAAATGGTTCTGTATGCTTTTCATTATAGATATTAACGCCTGCTGGCGCTTCTCTTGGCCCAATCTTTTTACATTAATGTAAACTTCTACAAAGCAGTGATGCTGTGGCTCCAGATTGATTGTCGTATAAGACGGTGCCCACTGTCATTCTGCCATCTAATCCGGAGTTGTGTCCATAGCTAGAACTATAAAACAACGCCGGTCGTGAATAGCAAGTTGTGAAAATAGAACTCGACGGCAATCTGCCACCATCTTTCCGCAGTGCTGGAAATGTTTGTTGATTCTATTCTCTCACAGTTCGATGAGACAGAAAAGTCTAGCCGCATAACTCAAGTTGCAGTCGCCAGCTAGATGGATGTTCTGTGGCTCCAGTGTCTGACAAGATTATGAATAAACCATAGAGGGCATTGGTAGATTGACCTGTCTCGCCGTTCACTGATCAATGCACCGTCTGGCCTCATACCGCTGACAAAGCAGAATAATCTACCGCGCCATACTGTAAATTGCAGTGTATTTTTTCAATGATTATAGATCTTGATGGTTCTTTTGTTAAAGAATACAACTATTCTTCCCTGTCAGAATACTTCACCTTGCTTCTTAAAACCAGTTGCTATTTCAACAGCGCCTTTCTCACGTAAATCTTGCCTCTGCTTCCTCTCCAAATGGCCAATAATGACTGCCAGGAAGACGCCACAGATTTCGGTCACGTCTTTTGTATGGGTTGGAAAATGTATGCGAGCTTGTGAGAAGCCATCCTTTCAGCAAGACCGATGAGCGCATAGCCTTTTCATGCAAAGTGTTTGTGATGTAGAATTGGTCCCACATTCTCTGCGTTGGTCGTCTTGCCAAAGGATTTCTCCGACAATGGCGTCGTGCTACATTTGACACAAGCTATCTCAGAGCCTCCCTGAGACCGTTCCTCGCCCGTGACTGAATAGCTTTGATATCTTTCACTCCTCCACCTGCCTATTTTTGACAGCGGGATGGCAATACCCCGGTGCAAAGATCTAACAATGGGGTTCGTCTTTTCCGAAAAGGGATGTTTTTCTACCTTTACATGGCGTAGCAAATTTTTGTGGCGGCCATATTCTGATGAAAGGTGATCGGATAACATCAGTCTGGTCCATAAATCCGTCGTCCCTCAAACGAGATTGACGTGGTCGCCATCGATCGAGCTGTTTATGATGCAGAAGTTCAGGTTCTCTTGGGATTAATGTGAAAGAGTCTTCACATTCTGGAGTTTGCTCGAAGAGGTGCATCTAGTGTTGTGCCAGTATAATGTTTACACGGTCTGAGAATACCCTTCTTGAAGTCGATTTACTAGAACAGAATTCACATGGTTTTATCCAGAAGGCACAGTTAATTTTTTGTTCTGCATCAGAACTAGAATTCCAGTCCAGACGTCCTCCTGGTCTGTGAATAAGCGTGAGTTTAACAAATTCATTTTTATCACAATACTCTGAGATTACAGTCCAGCATAGTTTGAGCGATGTGTAAAGTCAATACTATTTCAGTTGCCACCATCTTTTCTATCTTTACCCACAACCTCCTCCCCTCCCCCCCCCCCCCCCGTCCCCCCTCCCCCCTCCCCCCGACCTCCCTCTCTTCAGAGGTCTTTGATTTAAATGAAGAAAACAGAATAGAGATTTAAAGTATCATTATTAGTGTATTAACGTTTTACTTCCTTATCGTCTAGATTTTCAAAAGACTACTCCCTCTTTCATACTGCAAGATAACAGGTAGAGCCAAGTGGACCGATGGCGAAACGACGGCAGCCAGCACGGACTTCACGAAATTGAATTGTTTTCGCTACTGACTCAGTTCTCCCGTGCGCGTATAAGTTCCACGACTGGATACCACTTTTGATGTTTTGCCTGCTGTTTGAATTTTTGTTGTATTCATTATCCTTTGTAATGGGCCGGTGGCCCGAACATTAAAGTTTTCGTTCGTTTGTTTGTTCGTATACACTGCATTCTCCGGAGCAACGAGGGAGGGGTGTAAGTTCCTACTGTAAGTGTATGTTACAGAAGACCGTCGAAGCGGAAGTGACGCCAGGCAAATCAGGACTTCAGAGGAACGCTGCTCGCGTCACGCTTCCCGGCATTTCCCTGTTGCCAGACCGAGGCAGACATCGATTTCCGGTTGGGGGCTTCCCCTGAAGACTGGGCAGGGCCGGAAACTCTTGTGGCGATAGCCGCCCGGCTTGTCTTCATCGATTTCGGTCATACGATGGAATCCCATGGGACTTGATATCTGGAAGCGCGTTTCGGAGCGGAAATAATTTGGATAGACTTTCCCCCGATGTTGTGAAACTGGACATTCCGCGTGTCAAACAAGGAATTAATAGGTTTGCTTGTGGGCTTTATTTTTTGATATCCAAGACTTGATTTCGATCGGCTGGTGGCACAACCCCAGCTTTTTTCATCCGAGTCGTAAAAACTGTTGATGTCTACCTCGCTCACAGACGATTAAGACTACAACCTTTTTAACGTTCGCCAAAATAACCTGAGGGATTGATCACCATCATTGAACAGCAGTAATACATTCCTCGAGAATACTAGATAGTTATCCGCTAAGAATGACTACCCACAGGCATGACGAAAAATATTTCATTCATTTCCTGTCCTTGGAGTATTCTGCTTGAAGGCACAAGCCATATTTGGTGACTGCATCTGAATACCGAAATCAAGCGGGATCGATGAGCGTTACAACTGTAGAGAAGTTAATGGCGTCAAGCGCCATCAACAAGAGTTCACGCAAGGCAAGCTCATCAAGCTGCCATTTATCTCCCCCAGCCTTTGCACACGTGTTGTCTAGCTAGCAAAAAGACAGGAAGGCTACTGGCTACTGTCTTTGATGCCCAAGTGCCATGGTCTTTTTGGATGGAAGCTACCAAAGTTCGAAAGGGGAGCACAAATAATGAGGCGGAGCTTGGGAACTTCGCGCAGGCTTTTAACATCGTCTACCACTCGCATGCAATTGCGTGTTTTTTAATTTTATAAATGACATTTTCAACATCAATTATCAATAACCGAAATCGTGGATACTTCTGTTCGAAATCATTTGAGACACATCAGAACAAGCCATCTAAATTCTAGATGCAATTATTCACAGGAAAAAAACCACTACAAAGAAACCATTGACTTTTCATTTCCACCACTTTGTCCGGTAACATAAATTTGATAGGAAAAGACGCGAAAAGAAACTTTCTGTTATTTCAAGCAGGCTTACTGTAGCCAATGATTAGAAATGATTTTAACTTGCAAGTTACGGAACTCGTTATACATGTTACTTCCCTAAAGATTT
>JAWQFJ010023480.1:0-28824 GCA_034096865.1 Theodoxus fluviatilis | reverse complement strand
CGTTGCTGTTAGTCAACAATAGAAAATTTGTATTTTATATACAAAATGTGCCCTTACACATTTTCATCTTTTCGTTTTAGTGACATTGACAGCAAAGAAATCGGTAAGTATGCCAACATTGCTTCCATGTTCACTCTTTATTCTCTGTCTTCTTTTTTCTTTATCCACAGCTGAACACCTCAGTCACACACACACCACACACACAACACACATGGGCACACACACCCAACAATGTGAACACACACACACAAAACACACAAAACAAACAAACAAAAAAACAAACAAAAACACACACACAAACACACACAAACACACACACACACACACACACACACACACATCTTTTCCCTCTCCCTCCTTCATCCAGCCCAGTCTCCCACTTTTTCTCTGCATCCCCCACCCCTACCCCCCACATCACCACCCTTTCATTGAAAGTGTCATTATGTATCAATATGTCACTCAATCTCCAATACATCACATAAATAACTAACTTCCACATCCCTCAATCCCCCACCACAATTCAACCGAGCTCTCTCTCTCTCTCTCTCTCCTCTTACATATCTCTATCTATCTCATCCTCTCTCGCTCTCTCTCTCTCTCTTCACTCATTCTCTACTCACCTCCCTCCCTCCCTCTCTCCTCCCCCCCCCTCCCTCCATCCTCCTCCCTCCCTCCTTCCCTCCCTCCCTCCCATCCTATTTTTCTTCCTATGCCCCCCTCTTTCTTCCTCTATCCCCACCCTATACCCCCATCCCCACCACCCCAAATTTTCCTTCCCACACCCTTTTCTATCCTTCACCATGCTTTTTCATGCACCATTCACTGCTTTGTGTAATTACTTTTTACCACAAAAATACATTGCAGTTGATTTTTCTCTCTTCGTTTTAGCCTATGTCCTTTATCATCATTTTAAATAAATTTTAATCAGCTGCTTTATTCCATGAAGCTTCTTCCATTGTATTAAAATGGTTTTATTCATTTTGTATATATGTAAGTGCTAACTCTTTTGTCATTTGCAATTTACATGTATACTTTTCCCATCGCTATCTATATATTTCATGAAATAGTAAATCAGATTTGTATGTTGCTATATGATAACAGTAAATAGTGCTTAGTTTATATAGGTGATTTACAGACGTACACATCCTACTTAGAAGATACATGCTCATGCATTTTTGTACTGTGGGGCTTTAAATGGTAGCATACTCGTACACTCAAAGGTATGCACATGCAGATGCACACACTCACACACAAACACACACCCACTCACATACACACACATGCACACACACACGCTCACACACAGGCACACACACACACACACACACACACACACACACACACACACACATGCATTTCTGCAGTCTTGATTAGAACATGCATTTCAGTCTTAAAACTTGAAATCCCCTGACAGTAATCCCCCAGTGGGTTCGGGGTAAGAATTGACCCTCTGCGTCTCCCAACGCAATTAGTAAGAGGCAAATAACGAGGGACACCATGACTTGCCTTACGCAGACCTGCCTATTCTCCCGAGAAAAATTCAGAGACTCCCAATTTCTTCCTGTTTCTTCCCACCAGGGCATTGCCCCTGGACTCCACTGGGGCCTTGGTGGCCCCTGGACCCCGGCCTATTTTTTAGAATCTCTCTAATTGGCCTTTGGGGGGGTAGGCAGGTCTGCTTACGTTTACTCTAAAACTGTTCTAGTGATTTTCATGCTTAATGGCCTTACATAGCCTACAAAGGCTGATAGGCTGTAAAACACCATCCATCCATCCATCCCCTGACAGTAATCTGTTTCCAGCTCACCCTTGTAATGCTACAACTCGGTTTTCATTGATTGTGTGTTGTAGGCTGACAGCAGCTGGGTTGGGTTTGTGGGTCTGGGCAACATGGGAGGTTACATGGCAAGGAACCTGCTGAAGAAAGGACTGCAAGTTGTGGCCTATGATGTCAATGAAGAAGCTGTCAACAACTTCATGATGGATGGTAAGTTTAGTAAGATCAAGGTGGATCTCACTCCAGGTGGATTTTTCTTTCCTTGTGCTTTTGGCTGTGTCAGGTGTGGCTTATAGTGGCATGATGTGGCACCAGTGTTTTGTGGTTGTGCCTGGTATGATATTGGGTATAATGTAACACCGCATGATGTGGCATGTTATGCTGGAGTGTATTGTTTGGTGGATTCGTATGGTGTGCTGTGATGCAATGAGCTTTGGTGAAATTTGTGTACAGTGGTATGAGTGGTGTGATGTGGTGCAGTCTGATTTGTGAATGTAGTGGTGTGTTGTTATGTGATGGAATTTGGTATGGTGTGGTGTGGAGGGAGGGCTTTGGTGAATTTTTGTGTAGACTGGTAAGTATGGTATGATATGTGGTATAATGTGGTTTATACATGTGGTGTTTTGTTGTGTGGTGTGATATGACATGATGTGATGTAGTGTGATGTGGTGTTTAGTGGTGGGTTGTGGTGTGGTATGGTGTGACATGATGTGATGTAGTGTGATGTGGTGTTCAGTGCTGGATGGGGCATGCTTTGATGATTTTTAATGTAGAATGTATCATGTGGTGTGATATGATGTGTGGTATATTGTGGCGTGTGGAATGTTCTGATGTGATACAGTGTGTTGTGATGTGGTCTGGTTGCATTGTTGAGTAGATTGGAGTTTCATTGTATGGTGTGTTAAATGATATGCAGCAAGTTGGTGTGGTGCACATTGAACAAAGCCCAAGTCTGATCAGTTATCACTTTTGATTTTATAGACGATGTGTGCTTTGGACTTCGGATTGCTGTTTGTACCCCCCTTAATCATTGTCACACTTTAACTGATTCAACCTCGTAGCAAACAAACGTCATCTGATGGAGTAATTAACAGTAAAGACCCACAGATGAATGGACTAAGAAAGAGACCAATGGACTAAGAATCAATTTGTTAAACTCTCAATGCTTTCCTTGAACATATCTGGTAGCTCATGACTGCAGCATATTCCCTACTACTTATCACCACTGCTTACTTTGCATGTGCCTGTGTTGTCCTGTCAGTTTGAGTAGAGTAGAACCTGTGTCAGTAGACTTTGCCTAAGGATATTATTTCATCATGTTCATGATTTGCACAGTGGAGAGGGTCTTCCCTGGCTACGGCAAGAAGTACCCAAACCCAGACATGTCAGAGATGGAGGAGATGGAGGGTGTGATCTTTTGGATATAAATGTTTCTTTGCAATGTGCTAACCCAATCCCTCACCATTGCTTGATTATACCTCTTTCTCTCTCTCCTCTCTGTCTCTGTGTCTCTATCACTCTGTCTCTCTCTGTCTCTCTCTGTCTCTCTCTCTCTCTCTCTCTCTCTCTCTCTCTCTGGTCAAATTGAACAAGGCTGTTGCCATGGTGCTTGAAACTGGTGATGGTTGATCTTTGGTGTGAGGGAAACATTGAACTTTCTGTTGGTGGGATTTTATGGGGTGGAATGCTTTTATCTGTCTAGATATTTCCCTGCTCCTCTTTTGTTGGTGATGCCATTCCAAGGCATGTGATGGTAAATAAGTTCACTATTTATTTGCACATTTCTTCCAAATAGTTGGCACTTTAGTTGCATGTTTTCCTCCGGTGTTCTTTTCAGTTGCTCCTAATTTGTATTGAAAATTTGACTATTTGTTTTAAGATTTGTACTTCAATATTTTCATGATAGGAATTTTTAGGGCTGCTGTTTCCTCACATACATGCAGACATGTCATTCAAAGGCATACATCCTTGCATGCATAACTATGTAAAAATAAATTTCACCCCATCAGAGATGCTTAAAGTCAACACACAGTATTTGGAGATAAGTTATTATCAAAAAACAAATATAAAATACTAATAATTCCTCTGTTCATTCTCTGATGTGGGACACTAAAATCTATTTTTTTTCTCTCTCTCAATAAGTGCTACTTAGCTTTCACCATTAAAAGAACCAGTTGACAATTTCAATTTTGTATTATCTGTTGTCACATGCGCTCAGAACCACTGGATAATGCGCATTATAAATACTATAAATTATTATTATTATTATTATTATTATTATTATTATTATTATTATTATTATTATTATTATTATTATTATTATTATTATGATGATGATGATGATGATGATGTAGCAGTATATTTCAAAAAGCAGGCTACTTGGAAACTTAGTATGCCTATCTACACGCATGTAGGACTAGTGGCTTTTCTTCTAAAGATCCAGCCATACCTACCGAGTGTGACTGACAGTCCTTGAAGGTCAGGTTGCCTGCCAGAGTGAAGGTGCCCCTTCTGTAGAAATTTCAGTTGTGCTCTGTTGCATCAGTGGAGACAGACATTTACAGTAAGTAGGGCATGTGTGTAGGGTTGAGGGTTAGTGTGGCTGTAAACTACATTGCAAATGATGTGTATGTTGTATGTGTGTGTCTGTGTCTGTGTGTGTGTGTGTGTACATATGTGTGTGTGTGTACATATGTGTGTGTGTGTGTGTGTGTGTGTTCTGGCTGAAGTTGAGGTTTTGGCTGTTGATTATGGAATATACTGCAATTAATTTCAAGTAGTTGAGCAGTGCCCTTAAAAAAAGTTTGGTATGCTTTTGCATTAGTATGATCCAACATTTGAATCTTTGGGGCTATGTATTGCCTCAGGACTACCATGCATTTAATTTGGATTAAGTGAACCCATTCAGTCTGAGATGTGCGTTTATTTCAAAGCATCAAAACCTATGGTATAAGCAGCTCTACCTTTTCAACAAAATATGTTTTGAAAGTTTCATTGCTGAAAGTAGAACCTCCAAACTCTGGCCTATTTTTTTTCCTTCTAAACTTTATTCCAAAGCGATATTTTCTGTGTTTGGTATTAGTTATGTGTGTCAATAAGATATTATGGGTAGTATTCATTGATTGCATAGCATTCACATGGTGATTATTTGCAGTAAAAAAGTGTCATTAATCAGTTAGCATATTGGATGAAATCACAGGTTTTGCAATACTGTATTATATCTGCTATTGAGCAAGGAGCTGTGTAGCTATTTCCACCTATAGTGTCATCTATCTCAGCCTGGGAGTCAGACAATGGGCACTCTCAGATTGGTTCACCTGTAGATCTCTGAGGCATGCACAGTATGTAGTGGCCTCTTGAATAGACTAAGAGCTCTGTCTGCTGCTATTAGATGCTTGCATGAAACGTAGTCTGCCTTTATCATAGTTTCACCTGTGATGTGTGCATTGTACATAGTAGCTATTTCTATTAGAGCAGTCCATGAACTATAACTTGCTCTTTACATTTCACCAGTGCCACAGAACATATGAATATATATGCTTTTGTGTGAATGAGAATCATTCAGAGCACTTTGTCTTATATGATTTTTTTCCCTTTTGTTTTTTTGTTCTTTTATATTTTATTTAAAAAACTTGTCTTAATTGTTCATTATTAATTTTTCTACTACTTGCATATGGTCAAGAGTACAGAGGTGCTGAGTATTGGTGTGACACAAATATTTCAAAATAAACTTTCTGATACAGTAATGATACACTCTTCATTTCCCATAAATATGATGCATTAGGTGATGTATAAACTGTACAGAAAAGAAAAACTGAATGTAATCTTTAGTTTAGTTGTATTTGAAGAAGACAGTTTGGAGTCTTATCTTAACTTGACACCACCACTCATTCAGAAAAAGAGCCACAAAAGATAAACTATTCAACACAAAAACTTTATTGCAGCTTCAACATCCAAGTATTAATGATATTTTTGCTCGTAGGTCAAGAATAAATGAAATAAAACCTTAGAGGTTAACATTTGTCTTAACTCAACTTTACACATGTCACACTTTCTCTCACTGACAGCATTCAATTTTTTGCGCAAAACATGAAAAACATAAAAGTTGAAGAAGATTTATTGAGCATTAAACACATGTGCAGAAACATCGATCTTTTGTCAACAACATGAAACAAGTTTGGATCATGTGAGTTGGCAGTGTGAGGAGAAAGAGGCTCTGTTTTGAGGTAGGGTAGTGAAATCGGCGTACTCAGCACCTGCATACTCTTGACCATATGCTAGTGGAGATGTAAAGGATGCTTCTCTTATATACGTTTTAAAGCTAGCTGTGAATAATGTAAATTCCATTGGATTTGTTTGGTCTGAGCAATAATTTATCTTCCTGACAAAAAAAATTTCAGTGTTGAAAAAATCATAATAAAATGAGTTCATATAAAATGAACATTTTTAAAATCCACATACTAGTTCTCATTTTCAGTGCAGACAGAAACAGGGGACAGAGACAAACAATAGAGACAGAGGACAGAGCACAGAGACAGAGAACAGAGACAGACAATAGAGGAGAGACAGAGGACAGAGACGGAGGACAGAGACAGAGGACAGAGGCAGACAATAGAGGAGAAACAGAGGACAGAGACGGAGGACAGAGACAGACAATAGAGGAGAGACAGAGGACAGAGACGGAGGACAGAGACGGAGGACAGAGACGGAGGACAGAGACGGAGGACAGAGACGGAGGACAGAGACGGAGGACAGAGACGGAGGACAGAGACGGAGGACAGAGATGGAGGCAGTGGGGAGTAAATTCCTTATTGAGCAAGGTCTGCCTGCTCCACAGGGGCCAAGAAGGCTGACAGCCCAGCAGCTGTGGCAGCAGCCACCAGTAGAATCATCACCATGCTGCCAGCATCCCAGCACGTCAAGGAAGTCTACTGTGGCACTGATGGCATCATGGAGAGGGTAGTGCCTGGCACCCTGCTCATGGACTGCAGCACCATTGACCCTGAAGTCTCACAGGTCTGGTCCTCTTGCATTTGCAGGAGTCTGATTCTTTTGCAGTCTATGTAGATGACAGGCAGGCATCTGCAGGAACATTTGATACAACTTGGGACGATCTTAACGTTATTTGTTTTCCCGTCACATTGGTCATCTCTCACATGTTGATTTTTCCCCCCATCTGTTTTATCATCCATACTTTATGATAATTGGCTGCATGGTATGAATGCATCTCTTAGAAATAAAACTGAAATGAACAATAACCCAGGTTCCTATTGACCCACTCTTTGCTTCTGTGACACAGGAGATGGCAGAAAAGGCCAACAAGAAAAACGCTACATACATGGATGCACCTGTATCAGGCGGGGTCAATGCAGCACGAGATGCTGCACTGACCTTCATGGTTGGCGGTGAGGCCAAGTACTTTGTTGAGGCTAAGAAGCTGCTGGACTTGATGGGGAAGAATGTGGTGCACTGCGGGCCTGTGGGCACTGGGCAGGTATGTAGCACCATGTTCAACCCTTTCTAAATGGAAGACATAGGTTAGCATGTGGCCAGACCCACTTGATGTCCTCCCAGCTTTTGGAGCCCCTAGCTGTGGGGCCTCAAGGCCTGCTCCAGAAGCTCACCCAGGGGAGGCCCCATGCTGCCAATAAAGCTAATGGGGGTGGGGTGTGTGTTTAGGACAGGGTCAGATCATTCAGATCCAACCATGTATGTATGTCTGGGCTGTGTAGCCTCCACCATCAGCGCCAATACATACACATTAGCTCTCCATCTTTTGTATAATCCATTGATTCAGATTTTGACACTGCCCCAGTTATTCTAAGAGACACAGTTTTATAAAATATATGTTAGCACATTTTTTGCTGTTCTATTTTGGCAATTTCAGGTAGCATCCATCTTCTTTTAATTGGCAACTGTAGTAGAAATAGATTATTTTGCAGTCTGAGTTGCCTTGCATGAGGTCTCTGGTGGTATGAGGCTTGAATGGTAAGATGTGTGATGTGATATGTGTAGGAAAGGGATTTTCAGATATGAAATTTTCGCTCTCAAGGAAACTTTTTCTGTCTTCTTGATCTGCCAAACCCATTTTCATTTACAGCTCCTCTGCATGACTTTGTGAATACATTTCATTTTTAAAAATTCACTTTAAAAAAGTGCATGTTTGTTTTTTACAGGCTGCCAAGATATGCAACAACATGCTTCTTGCCATTTCAATGATTGGTACAGCAGAAACCATGAACCTTGGAATGAAGTGAGTCTGAGTTCCCCACACAGTGGTAGTTGCTAGACGTCTCCCTCTTCAGCTGGAACCTGTGGTCATAGAGCTTGTGGGGCCTGCTCCAGTAGCTTGATCACAGGTGGCCCCAGACAGCACTAGGTGCCACCAGGGGTCATCTGGTGCAGATGGTAACTTGTCCTTCCTGTTTGACATCACCCTGTCTGGGTTACTTGCT
Source organism: Theodoxus fluviatilis (assembly GCA_034096865.1). NCBI lineage: Eukaryota > Metazoa > Mollusca > Gastropoda > Cycloneritida > Neritidae > Theodoxus > Theodoxus fluviatilis. The sequence goes on along the minus strand of JAWQFJ010023480.1, from coordinate 20,592 downwards.
GTTCCTTGCTGAATCAACACCTTGCTCTCTGCCAACTTTGCTTTCTCTGCTTGACTTTCATCCCTGTCATCCCCTACCATACAACTGTGCGTTATTGTTTACTTCAGTGATTGACTCATATTTTTCATGCCTTTTTTTAACAACTCACTGGAGACATAGTTGGTTTATTTTACTCATCTTCAAGATATAGATATATGAAAAATGCCACTGTTATTAACTAGAATAACAAAACATTTTCTGATGTCTGTCTCTTAATAGCACGAAACTAAAGCATTTTTTGGAGAAAAGCATTATTCATAACTTATATGAAATACTTTAATAGTGTAATTGTCCCCCAAACATTTTTAAAATAAGGAGATGGGAAAGTTTGAGAGGCTGTAAAAAGTTTGAAAAAAGAAGTAAGATTGTGAAATTACTTCTGTAGTCATGTAAATAGTTCTTCCAAGTGGCACCCAAGATTTTGCTGAAGAAAAGTAGGACAAGTACACCAAAAAAGGAATGTGCTCAAAAAGAGTTCCTTGCTGCACTGCATTGAGAAAAAAGTACAATGGTGGCACCATCTTGAAAACGTTGACCGACATAGCCTGTTGACCCCTAGCTCAAAATACCGACATATCTATCATGGATCTCATTAACAATCAGGAAAATGTAACTCTATTCAGAAATGGACAGTGTTTTAAGAAGCAACTGGATCCTCCTTTAGACCAATGAATGAAATACTACAAGCAGTTAAACCTGTGTTTGAATACAGTTGCAGTATGTCTCCAGTGAGTTAAAAAAGAAAGGACATTTGAGTCGAGACATTAAATTTTAAAAACTTATTTACCCATTATTCAATGCAATGATAGATGTGGCAAAGTCATCTGACACCAATACCATTTACCCCTCTTTGTGCTGCTCTTGATGGCTAATCGGCAAGTAATAAGAGCACTTGAAAAGTGGAGACGTGAAATGACAATGATGATTATTGATGATGCTGATGATTGATTTTTAATTATGATTATTTTTCCAACAACAACATTAAATAAACAAAGCATTTTCAACATGCATACACACAGCATGTTTTAATGAGCTGTTAATTTTAGAACTGACTCAGGCCAATTTTCATCAATGTAACACTGGGAGAGAAGAACACAGCTAGTCTGCAGTGCTTCATAGATTTCCTTTACTATCATTATGCACAACCTGGAGGAGTAGAACTGACTGTGGCCTTGACCTTTCTGTAGGCTTGGCCTTGACCCCAAGCTGCTGGCCAGCATCCTGAACACCAGTTCAGGGCGGTGCTGGTCCAGTGAGCTCTACAACCCTGTGCCTGGCGTGCTGCCTGGGGTGCCTGCCTCCAACGACTACAAGGGCGGCTTTGGCACAGCTCTCATGACCAAGGTGAAAAGAAGGGGGGGGGGGGGGGGGGGGGGAGAAAGGAAAGGAGGGATGGAGAGAGGAAAGGAGGGATGGAGAGAAGAAAGGAGGGATGGATAAGAGTGTGATCCATTGAGTGATTTGAAGGGTTGATGAATTGGGGCGTACTGAAAGTTCGGGGAAGTAACTCATTAAAATAAAAAAGTGTAGGTGAGTTATCTCCCTTATGTCGCAAGCTTTTCATATGGTAACCAGTGAAACGGTGATTAAATCATGTAGACACAGTTCATTTAATTATGAATGTGAGGGTATTTGAATCCCCCTCTTGAGCATAACTTGAAATAGACATACTTGTACTTCACATCATTTTTAAAGAAACTGTGTCTAAGTGTTGACCACTTCCACAGACCATTTTTGTTGTCATTCGAGGTCGAGCACAGAGTACACAGTAAGCAAGTGTAATTATCGGCTCATTGATTCATGGCTAGTTTTCAAGGAAAGATCTTGTGTGTGCATCCTCATAAAATGTGACAAGCAGCACTGCATCCTTACCACCATTGTCACTGCCTGTGATCTTGCAGGTCCTCCTGTGGGTTGGGGTAAGAAAAGGCTCACCGAGTTTTCCTGTGCAGTTCTGAAGGGGCAAATAGCTAGGGAAATTGAGAAGTGACGCTCTCATAATCACGATTCTTTATTATTCATCATAATCAATGACCTTTCATAACCTTCAAAGGTTGATAGGCTGGAGATACTCCATTAATTCATTCAATTCATTCATTCCTTCTTACTTAATTCTTGTGGTTGCAGGATCTTGGACTGGCGCAGAATGCTGCCACTTCTGTCCAGGCCTTCACACCTCTGGGCACCAGTGCCCATGCCATCTACAAGACCATGTGTGACAGTGGCTTTGCCAGGAAGGACTTCTCCTCTGCTTTTCAGTACATCCTGAAGCAGAAGAGGAAAGCATAGTGATAGGAAGTAATGGTGTAGCCAATTGCCCACACTTTTTCCCAGTTGTTTGGCCACTCATTTTGTCACCCAACTCTTAAGATATCAGTGGTTGAGTGTTGAAAGGAGTCGGATGCGATGGTTGTGTGTTTTTTTGTTGTAGTGTTGTTAGATGACAAAAATACCTCTGCCACAGTGTGGCAATGGATGTAATTGCATTGTAATGTACACATTATTTGCCCCCAAAAGCACACATGGCTGTAAAATACTCTTGCCAAATTGGTGATCTGATTCTCTGCTATGTTAATGGATAAAGAAACAGATTCTCATAAGATTTTGTTTTCATGTGTTAACCCTTACCCTCCCTGGTAGACGTGGCATAAGCTGCAAGGTCGTGACTGGGTCAAGCCTACCATTCATGGCATAAGCTGCAAGGTCGTGACTGGGTCAAGCCTGCCATTCATGGCATAAACTGCAAGGTCGTGACTGGGTCAAGCCTGCCATTCATGGCATAAGCTGCAAGGTCGTGACTGGGTCAAGCCTACCATTCATGGCATAAGCTGCAAGGTCGTGACTGGGTCAAGCCTGCCATTCATGGCATAAGCTGCAAGGTCGTGACTGGGTCAAGCCTACCATTCATGGCATAAGCTGCAAATGATGAAGGGGGAAGGTTATGAAATATCCTTTAAAAAAAATTGCAAAACATTTCAGCATTAATTACCTGTCCTACGTATCAGGCGAAAATTGATTGTGCATGTCCTGTCCTTGTATCAAAAGTTAACAGTGTGATAAAGTGCAGGGAACAGCTCCAACATTGTCTACCTTTGACATCAAAAGATCATGGACTGCAGGCAGCATTGTAGAATGCCACAATCGGCTCAATGATGCTTCAGTTATTTGGTTACCAGAATCATGTAAAGATGTAGGGTGCTGGAAGCATCCATGCAATGGAAAATCCTACATCAGTCCCTTTCTGCATATTGACACTGGTGCAGTATTTGTTGTCTCGGACTCCAAGCCTTCCAGTTGTGTACATGACCTTCACTAGTTCAGCATTGCCACCAGAGATTGTTTTTTCAGGGAACATTCCATCATTAATGAGGTGGAAGTAGATACTCTTCATTGATAATGTAATTTCCTGTTTTGATGATTTTCACATTTTGGTGACTACAGCAGTATGCTATCAGTCACCATAGTGGGAGATGAAACAAAATATCTAACAAACATTTAATTTTGAGGTAAATAATTTTTCGTGCATGATCCATGAGTATTGTTGCCAGTATTAGCTGGATATTTGACCTCAAAATAATCGAGTTGATGAAAACTAGCATGACAATGAATTAATGAGTGCATTAAAAAATTAGTCCTAGATTGGGCTTGCTGTCATCTCTTTTGCACTGATCCTGTGATAGTTTGAAAGCTGAGAAATTACAACTGGCATCTGTGTACATATTTAATATACAAAAAAGGATTGAGGTGATTGTATCTGTAGTATCACTGAAGGTAAATGACATGTTCATCACAAGCTCCAGCCAGAGAACGGCTGATGTTGAAGAAGACTGGAGCTCATTGGATTCTGAAGGCCACTTACATCCTGCTGAAGAGTGATGCCATTTTGTAACTTTTGTTGAGTTCTCATTTGAAGAATAAAGAGTTTGATGATCTGGGTGGATGTTAGAAAAATGATATATCACATTTACATTTTTTAAGTACATGAGGACATTGTGCATGAGAGAAAATGCTTCACGACAGCTTATTTTCCCAGTTGTCTTCGTTCAAATATTTGGATAAATCAATCATGGGATGTGACATGATTAATTAATGTGAATTTAGGAATAAAGAAAATAAAATTGATTAAACTGCTTCATGAGCACAAGTTGCTTTCTATCCAAAGTGTTTACACAAAGTTAGTGTTACAATACAGAGAGTTTGTTGATTAGAGAAATGGAGGTATGTAACTGTTTTCCTTTGTCTTGCAGAAATAAAGCTACAGGCAATTATTCTCATTACTAATTGTTGCCGTCCATATATCTTTAATGACAGCAGCTCAGTAATGTTATTATCATTCGGCTCCCACCTCTGTCATTCATGTTTTCTCCTTTTGTCCAGTTAGTATCCCACCACAGCTTAACTAAGCAGTGTATTACAAATGCAGACATGTTTGTTTATGTTAGATGTTACCTGTGATGTACTGTTGAAGAGAGCAGCACAAGCAAGCAGTTATTGTTCACAGTCGTTGCCCAGGAGATGGGGGTTGACATATCAGGTGCAGCCTGCCCTGTTTTCTACAAATTGGGACTGCAAGGTGACATAGAGGAAACATACTCCAGAACATATTCTGGATATTGTACCGACCTTATGAAAAACCAATATTGAGGTGGGGGGAATGAATACATCAGACCCTCCCTGCAAAGACACATTGATCACAGAAAAGAACAAGAATCTCATTTTGTTAGAATTTATGAATACATTTGGTTGTAAGGAAAGGGCTTTTCCCAGGCATTTCTCTCTAGAACTGTTTTGTGATTTATCAAAAGCCATTTCCAAGTACTTTGAAATTACTGAAGAATGGATAAATGTTGTACATGTATATATGAAGGCATTGCTTTGCCTGTTATTTGGATCCTAGGTGACAGAGCCCAACTGAAATTCGATTCATTGTGAGGGTGTCATTCATATCGGGGGTTTTCATTTTGCTATGAATTGTTTATTGCAATACCTCATCTTACACATTCTATACTCTAAAGTAAGCATATCAAATTTGCCTGATTGGTTGAATATTTCGTTTCACTTCATCTAATGGATTTCATCATTAATGTTTTATTCTAAGTAGTTACAGCCCATGTATGAAGGAGAACATTTGCTAAGGTTTGGTTTGCTATTGTTTTTTAATAGTATGAATGTATCACGCACACTCGGATTTGTGCATGGTGATTATCAGCAATATTTATGATTATTGAATCTGTTATGCAGTTTGATTTATTATTCAAGATGTATCCTCCTTTCAATCAAGTGTGCAGTGCAATTGCTGATTCGTGTAAGACTTTGGAATGTGACAGTAGAGGTATTAATAAAGTGAAACCTCTGATAAGATATTTACCTGTGACTTTTATTTACTGCTTGTCAGTCCCTCTGTGGGTTGAGGGTCAGAACAGACTCACTGATTTGTAAGAAATGAATAAATAGGGACATCGTGACCTCATTAGCACTTACTCTAAACCCTCTAGTGGTTTTCGTGCTTAATGGCCTTACATAGCCTACAAAGGCTGATAGGCCGTAAAACTCCATCCATCCATCCATCCATACTACTTGTCAGTGATGATATTGGATATTATAAATAATCACCTCTACTGTCTTGCTGTAAGCTGTATATTCATGTTATACACATCTTAGAAACAATACAAGAGGGAATATGTTGTAGGTGTACAAAAGACGGTGATTTCTTGTCCTTTTTTTCCTTTTTTTTTTTTGTAATTGTGTCTGAGATAATTTGTGTAACTGGAAAAGGGCCTGTTGTAGTGATGATAATGATGATGATGATGATGATGATGATGATGATGATGATGATGATGATGATGATAGAGGCAGAAGTGGAGATGGAACAGTTCTTTACTCTGCTGTATCATTTTATCATTTTTGCATAAGATGCTACACAGTATTGCTAGTTTTACTGACATGTTGGGAAGGTTGAAAACTTACCCATGGAAAAGAAGAGAAAACGCTGTTTTTATTCATTTTATGAAGCATGTGTCCACATTCTGCTTTCGAAAAGTGCACACCTCAATTACCGGGATATCACAGTGACTGAACCTTGTGCAGTTTTCTTGCTGCACCAGTAATTAGTCATTTACAAAGTGTCAAAATAGGCAGGAAAATGAGTGATAATGGCTTTCACCCAAGGTACTCAGTAATTGAGGAATAACATGGTTAAAATGGAGCAAAACACGCACTGGTTCACTCGCTCGCTCGCTCAATCACTCACCTACCCACCCACACATACTCGCACCCACACCTCCCCTCCACCCCCACCCCACACCTGATTTTGCGTTCATACGCATGGTGAGATTGTGTGTGTGTGCAAGTGCACACGCGGATGCATGTGTGTGCGCTTGCATGTGCTCGTGAGTGTGTGTGTGTGTGGGGGGGGACGTTTGTAGTGCATCCCTTTTCATTTTGGAAGGACTGAGAAACGTTTCCCCTGCAATCTGGAATGGTACTAAAGATCGTTTGGGTTGTCTCACGGTCTGCACCGGCAATACATTTCATATCGTCCTATTGCAGATTCGCTTGTGAGCAATATTCTGCAGAGCCAGTAAAGTGTTGACAAGCCTAAAGGAGAAGTCTTCCTCTTTAGGTAGATCTTATTTGTTTAGTCTTCTATACTCGTGTTGAGATGCTTTCACTGACTTCAATAGACGGATCAATTTACACGAAGAGCATTTTGTTACACGCTGGTGTGTAAAGCAGGATTATGCGAAAAACTGATACACGACCTTAATGTGAGCGTGATTATCTGCAACTGGGAAATAGAATGAAAAAAGAATATGTAACTTTTTGCGAAAGTAATAATCAAGAAATTTAGTCCGCCTGTCTGATTTACAGCTGTTGCAACATTTTCTACTCATACTTTTTTTTTACTGCAACAACTGCAACATATTCTTTGAGGATAACTCGCTTTCATAGTGTACATGCATGGTCAATCATCTTTTCAATGGTGGATAAAGTGCGGTAACCCATTTTCTGTAATAGGTATATTCGAAACTGCAGTCATCACCCAGTAACCATCAATTTATATATTCTATATATTTAGAAAACAACCTCCAGTAGAACCCATTTGTATTGTTGTCCAATGTGTGAGTTGTTGTTTTTTACCACCCATACGATGAATTTTAATGATGAACCCCATCAAGTTGCACAAGAGATGGAAGTACCAAAAGTATTTTAATTCATGTGAATACTGCCAGTACAGTTGGTGACATTCAACTTATAATATCTTTAATTTGATATATTCCTTTGATTTGGCAGACACTTTGAATGGTTAAAAATGCATTATAAATCATGAAAAATTGTTTTTAACAATAATTCTTGCAATACGAAAGAGAAAAATAGAAGTTCATTGTAGTGGTTGTTCTGTAATAACCTATTTCTTTGGTTGGGCCTCAACAAATTATTCGTTTCACACCTCCACCCCCACCCCCGACCCTTCTGTGTGTTTGTGCATGCGTGCATGTGTGTGTTCGTGCGTGCGTGCCCGTGCTAGCGTGTGTGGGTGTTCACTTTTTTGGTTCGTGTACTCTGACATACATGTAGCCTATATCCTCATATTTGTTCCATATTCATAGTCATACACATACATGTAATACGATCTTTTCTACGCACTCTACCAACGCCTTACAATCGGTGCCTTTTCTGTGCTGTTCTACGCTCGTCTCTCGACCGCAGATCGAGGGGGCGCGTTGCTTAGGCCACCTTGCTGACAAATATTAGGCCGGTGTCAACATATGTCAAACATTTGACTCTCTTTACAGTTAGCATCATGTTCACATAAATTGACACCGGCCTAATCCTCGCAAGATCTTGCAAGGTTCCTAGCGTAAGCAACGCGCCCACCGGGTCATCAAGGATTTCCACCTGTCTCGGAGGTCCGCCTCTGGATGTAATCGAACCAGGCTTTCGTCTGTAGTAAAGTGCGCTCTACTGTGACCTTTGTCCTCCTAAGCTGGAAACTGGGACTGCGAAAACTCGCGGGCAGCGATCGATGCGATCTTTTCTATGCAGCCCTTTTCCCTGATGAACAGACCGTAAGAGACAGGCTTTTACGCGTATTGGATAGCATCCACATTACGGCACGTTGTTGAAACAGTGGTAGGAGCCTGGGCCTGTCAATTTTCAGGTAGTTGCTTTCGGGGGCGTTTTTCCCGCAGTAGACGGATGGTACAAATTGAAGCAAGAGGTGGAGCGTTGCAGTTGACGAAGGTTTACTCTCGCTGTGCACAAGGTGAAAAGCAGTTCTTTCGTCGTGCCGAACAACACTCCTGGTCTCTGTGACAACTTAAGTCAGGTGTCCATACATAACTTCTTTCTATCTGGCTTGAAGTTTTGGCTATCCACACATTTCAAGTGTACATGGAGCGAGATACGATCTCCAGAAGTCAGGCTAGTAAGGGAGCAAAGTTTTGATGAAATATTCAGAGTTTGCTTTGACATATTTCTTTGTGCAGTGCGGATCAAACTAAAATATACTTTGTTGGTGACACTGAACCATTTCCGTTTCCACCCATATATTTGGAGGAGTTACAGAAAAGACGAAAGTCAAGACACTGTCATCGAAGCATCTGTTGACTAGATATGACTGTTTGCTGCTGATCATTTTTGTCAACTCGAGAGAACCTCTCATCGATGTGATTGGCCAACTTCTTTCGTGTGAACTGACCTCGACTACAGCGCTGACGCTAAGTTTCTCACAGTCCAAAGCAGGACCGCGGATCCTTTTTGTCAAAACAAGGTCGCAGCCCGAATCTACAACTCTGCATGACGTCTTCATCAAACGACCAGTCCTACAACTGACTCGAACATCGCAACAGTGCTTCTCACTTGCTTCGGGGCTGCAAACTGAGCCAGCAGTTAGGTTTTGAGTGTACAAAACTTGTAATAGTGCAAGAGCTAAAGCCATTCAGCTTTGTATTATCCAATGGCACCCACGGGACCTCGGCTGGCCTTCCACGAGCAGGTTGACATGTGGGCCTTGTTGAAACCTGTCCTCGTTGTCTTGAAGCTTGGCGGTCTTCCCATTCTGCGTCCAACTGAGACTGATTCCGCCGAGCGTTCCAGAAAGATAAAGAGAGTTGGACACATTTTGCACACCTGCATTGTTTACTGCATTGCATTGCTCCTCACAGGACGTTTCATCGTCTTTCTGTGTCGTGAAAGCTGGGACAAGATGGGACACTCGCTGGCCGCACTCGCAACGTTCTTGTTCCACGCGCAGGCAGCATTTGTGTATCTCGCAATGCTTTTTGAGACATCCACAATCGCTTCAGTCATCAACAACTTTGAGACGTACTTCAGGAAAGTAGGACCAAGAGGCTACCTAACCCGCGCCAAGAAACTGATGTGGCCAGGCATTGTCATCGTTGTCGTTTCTAGTACAGCTTACATATGCTTTCTTTTTGTGTATGTATATGTCAAGATTGAGGGGAAATGGATGCTTTCGCCTTTGGAAGATGTTACCGGTGCGGTGGAAATAGTTTCGATGGTGCTTGTCTGCATCTTGACCGGCGCATTTGAGAGTGTTATCGCGCTGGTGTCTTGCATTTGTCTCTGCACATCTGCAACGCTGACCTTTGAATTTTCCAGTGTGACCGCAAACACACGAAAAGCTGCGGAAAGAAATCGAAGACTCTCCTCTCAAGCTATCGAGGACCTTCGCCAACAGTTCGAAGCGGTTTCGGGACTCCTGACCCAAGCAAATGGACTTTTCCGCCATGTCGTTGGATCGACTATTTTGACTTGCTTAGTTAACCTTTGCATAATTATTTACATATTGTCTCAAAATCTGGTGACTGGGCTTCATTCAGTTCCGATTATTCTGTCTAGCTGTGTTCTGTTCCTAGTAACCATCACCATCATTGCGACGACGACCCATCTGAGCTTGAAGGTAAGTACAAACTGTGTACTTTCGCCAGTCTGAAGAGCGCTGTGTATTCATTGCGCATCTTTTTGTTTTCTTCTCTCCACTCGAGACTGAGACGACATCCACACCGATGACTCTAATATCAATGATAGCAACGACTATGACAGCGATGAAGATGACGGCAATGATTATGATGATGCCGACGTCGAGGACGACGACGATTACAATGACAAGCAGGAGGAAGGGGGCGAGGAGTGGGAGTCAGAGAAGCAGGAACAGAGGCAGGAGCGGGAGATTGTGAGCTGGAGGAACACTAGGGTAGACGAAACAATCGCAGAGAAACAGGAGATGGAGGAACACAACCACGAGGAAGAGGGAATCGGAAGAGGAGGAAGAAAAGAAGGCGGAGGAGGAAACGGAGACAGAGGAAGACGAGGATGAGGAGAAAGAGAATTAGGGGGGGGGGGGGAGGGGGAGGGGGGAGAGAGAGAAGGAGGGGGAGGGAAAGGAGGAGGGAGAAGCAAGAAAGGAGGGGGTTGCAAACATGAAAGAACACCCACACAAAAAATTCTACAAATAAAGTATAATACACATCTTAAAATGGTCACTTGATATGAAGAGTGTTTCTCCAATAACAACTTGTTACGTAGAATTTGAAGCACCACCACTTTATGTTAAAGTAACATGAAACAAGTTTTAAGTGTAAGTGGCTGTGGAGTAATTAATTTGGACACAGGCCAGTCCAGCTCCACTGTCTACTCCTAAAATGATCTTATAAACTTGAGATTGTTGTCCGCTGGTTGACATGTTGAACTGTAACACCATGGTTTAGTCCTGACGTAATTTGTTTTGCTAAAACGGAATTTGGAGACCAGCCCAAGAAATCACATGTATTCACCAAACAAACCATTTGAAGTAGTCACTATCAATTCGATGGAACCATACAGAGTAAGGTTGCGGTTCTTGGAATTCTTTTCTCCGAAGTAGGAATCTTCACCTTTTGATTTCCAAGTGCCAGCTTGCAGCCATAGCCTGATCCTCTTGCTGCAGAATGAGAAGAGCTGTAAAAGTCAGTCCTGTCTTAAGTCTGTTGCGTCCAGCCTCACACGAGTAACCTTCGACTTTGAATACACCACCGATATGATTTTATGAAACTACGACTGTGACGCATCGTTGGTTAGAAAGTTCACTCACTTTTTAAACCCCGGATGAATCTGTGGAATGATCTCGTTTGCCCAGTGTGTTGGCTTCTTTCTTTAAGTTAGGAAAAACTATGAACCAAATTTAAACTACGTGATTCGTGCACTTCGAGCTAAAGACGAAAACGAGAGTTGTGATCTTGTCCAAGAATGCCTTGGAAAGGACGATAGACTCGGGTTTATTCCACCCGAAGAACGAGTGACCCTTTTAATGTCAAACTGCAAGGGAAGTTTTTTCATCTAAATGTGCAGGTATCTGAGGCACAATATTTCAAGTCTATGTGTATCTTGACTTGGCTGCTTGTTCGTCCTACCCAACGCAAAAAATACAGATTGATAGACTGAAACCCATTTTGATTCAAGGATTGAGGTCCTGAGCGAGTAAAGCTCTTCCTGACTCCACGGCCTCTTCATCTAGTGAATTGTTCCAAAAATACCCAGACGTGTGGGACGTGCTAAAACCCGCTCTTGTGGCACTGAACGTATTTGGGTTTCCAGTAATGAGACAGATGGAGACAAGCTCTGAATGAAGATGAAGCAAGCTGAAGACAATTGCGTATAAACTGCATCTGTGGATCAGGCTTTCTATCATTTTATACATGATGGCCACTTTCTTCGCCTCAGTGCAGCTGGGGTACTGTGCGGCTGGAGTGACATACTACGTTTGTTCACGTCGCACTGGCTTTCCAGAGGTCCTACATCTCTTCGACTGTCGACAACTTTAACTCGTATACCAACAAGTATGGGCCGAGAAATTACATGGCCCGCGCTAAGAAATTCGTCGACCCTGTCGTTGTTCTAATCATGCTCCTCCCCACGATGTACGTATTTGCTTCTATCCTCAGTTCAAAAGAAACCCATGATCACGTGTAGACCCTATCGCCGATAGCAGTGAAAAGCAGAACTGTTTCATTGATATGGATAATCATTTTCATTGTTCTGACGAGCGGAATATGTAATCTGTACCTGCAGGTTCTATGTCTGTTCTTCTGTACAACCGCGCTGTGGAGCACAGCGTTTTCATACAGTACACTGACAGTTCGGAAAATGTGCCATAGATAGGCCTACCTATCCCTATCAGTTACTTTTCAATCTGTCAAAGATGCACGCAGAGAGTTCGAAGAAGTTTAGGAACTTCTGCATAATTCAAACATCCTCTTTCGTCACATGGCTGGTGCATTGTGGTTTCGTTATCTACATTCTGGTCTGCAAATTGGTTGTTCTGCAGGAGGCTGTGGCACTCAACACCGGTATGTCGATTGTATTAATAGAAGCTACCACCATGATTGTGTTGGCCGCGTGTCTAAACATGAAGGAAAGTAAAACATTCATGACACCTTTGCAAGCACATCTGTTCATCTTGCTTACGCTGGTAGCGATGGTGGTTCTGGCGATTGTGAAGGAGATGCTGTTCAGTTCAGTCTCTTAACCCTGAGATGGGTTGTTGAGGCACCACTGATGACTTTCGGACAATCTTCCTCCATCGATCTCTATTCTCTGTGGCTCGCTGCGAGTCAGCAAAAGGTCAAGCCTGTCCACTCTTTGATGTTGTCTTCCCACCTCTTTCTCTGCCTGCTTCTCCTTTTCCCACCTGGTACAGTACCGTGCAGGATGGTCTTGGCCAGCCCACTGCCTCTTGACACGTGACCGTACCACTTCAGACTTCTGCTTTTCACGATTGAGAGCAGGTCTTCGTACTGTCCAATTGCTCTCCTGATCGTGTTGCTGACTTCCTCATTTGTGACATGGTCTTTATGTGAGATGTTCAGAATCTTGCGGTAGCATCTCATTTCCAGGGCTTGTATCCGTCTCTGTAGTTCAGATGTGAGTGTCCAGGACTCGCGAGCATACAAGAATACGGAGATGGCCAGCGTGCGCATGAGCCTAATCTTCGACGCGAGAGTGATATTTCTGTCCCAATTTGCACTGTGACCACCAGCAATGAACGAAATCATATGACGAGCGCCGCTCTTCTCTAAGCGCTGCCTATGACAGAAATTACTCAACCGGAAACATATTTTGTGAATTGAGGTTGTTATAGCACGAGCTGTAAGACCTATTGCCTGGTAAATCTCATCGATTTGACGCCCTTGCTTTTAACTAAATTTCCTGCGCAGTCGCTTTTTCCATGGTAGGGGAAACAAAGGCTGATGCCTGCATGAACTAACTTTTCGGCAACGATATGTTGCGTTGACTATTTCAGCATCTGTGGCGAGGAAAACGATACTATACAATGCGAATGTTTGCGAAAAGGCTGGGATTAGGCGGCCATTCGGTGAAATGGCCTGCTCGGATGTCCAATCAGCACCTTGCGATCGCCAGGCCATGCTGAGCAGGGGCGGACGAGGGAGGGGGGGGGGGGGGGGGGCCCGGGGTTTCCGGACACCCCCCCCCCCCCCAACAGAAAAAAATTAAAATGTTATTAGTAACAAAATGTGCTGCCTGAAAGCGGTAATGATCGCCATCAGAATGCGCCAGATTGGAACATTTTTCAGTGAAAATCCCACCCCCCCCCGCTTTCACCTTTCGGCTGCGCTCTAAGCGCTTCTATAGGGTCGTTGTTCTCCCTCCCCCCCCCCACCCCCCCCCCCCCACCCCACCCCCCTCTCCCTCGCTATCACGTTTCAGTTGAGCCCGTGAAAACGTACATACACCCCCTCCCCGCTCTTAAAAAAGTTTGGAAACCCCCCCAAAAAAGAAATGAACTGATCCGCCCCTGACTCATCATAAAAGTAACGATCGAAAATATTGCTGCTGGTTGGTCTGTGTGTGCAGTGACGCAGCGTCCGGGTAGTCCTGGTTTAATGTTGCGGTTCCAGTTTTCCAGGAATATCATATCAGGGTTTATCTCGTGCTGGTGATCACTTCGATAAACCCCACCCTCCACCCCTTCCTCCCCCTACCCTACCCAGCAGTGACTCAGCTGAGGTTATAGGCTGGCATGACCTATTAGTTTCTTTTTAAGGATACATAGTTGTTTTCAAACGGTCATCTGAGGGCATCTGGTTCTGCATCGCCTTGGATCTGAACTTCTGTGCTTGGTTTTGTTGTCAAACTAGTGCATGTGACAAATAGTTTTTGCGTAAAAGCTCTGGGTCGTTGGACTTTTCCAGAAATACTGTTGTTGGTCATTCATGTGTAATTCCGTGCCTTGGATACGTATATTTTAAATTGAGGTCTTTTGGATACTGGTGGTCGGCTTGGTCGATTCTTTGCCCAGTCCAAGTTTTTGGCTAAGAATGCATTCAATGTTTGTTCTGATCTGAGGAGTGGTTCAGTCGTATTTTGATTGTGATTAGAGAGAAATGTGTATTAGATGGGCCATCATTAGCAAGCTGTACGTGTAGACTTGGAGGCGGGACAGAAGGAATTGGAAGCCCAGGCGAGGGACCCACCTTGTACAGGCCGGTGCATGTAGAGTGGGTGTTGAGAGAGTCATATGGTCGAAAAACAGTTCGGTGTGGCCGATTGTCCCTGGTAGGACTTGGCAAGAATCCATTAACTCATCATAGGAGCAACCTTGTGCTAGGAGCGTGTTTCTGATGACTTAGAGATTCTCTGTATGTTGTCGAGCGTCACTGATCGGCTGCTTGCATCATCAGGAGAGATGAGACCTGGTTCTCGGGTTGATGCAATGGCTCCTGTCCCTCAGGTCGCATTCCAAGAAACTTTTGACTTGTGGGAAGTGCTGAAACCTGTCATTCTATCACTGAAATTCTGTGGTTTTCCAGTTGTGAGCCCAAGCGAGACGGACTCTACTGACACGTTCAGAAAGGCGAAGAGAGTGGGACACGCTCTGCATGCATGGGGTGGGTTTGCCACCCTCCTGTATCTCACGATGCGCTTCCTTGTCTTCTTAGGCCGAGGAGACTGGGACATGGGACAGCTGGCAGCCATTCTGGTGTTCTTCAGTTTTCATGCTTTGATGTTGTTTGTTCATCTTGCTCTGATTCTTGACAAATCCAAAGTTGCCTCGACTATCAACAGCTTCAGCTTATATCTAAAGAGGCATGGACCAGAGAGTTACCTGACGCATGGTAAAAAACGGATAGGTTCCGGCGTTGTGATCATAGCTGTCTTCAGCGTTTCAATTGCATCTTTTCTCCTAGTCTACATGCGGGAAGTCGCTGGCAGAAATTGGGTTATTGCACCACTTGAGGAGACTACTGGAGTCACTTCAGTAGCAATACTGATAGCTCTCTGTGCTCTAACCAGCGCATTTTGCAATTTTATTTTACTGGTGTTCGGTCTCCATATCTGCACGGTTACCATTCTGATCAAAGAATTTTCTGGAGTGACCGCCACTCTGCGAAAGATGAGAATTGAAAAACTGAGAGTTAGTGCTGGCTTTATGGAGGACTTACGTCAACAGTTCGAATATCTCACGGAGCTCTTGGATCAGGCCAATGGACTCTTCCGCCATCTTTGTGGTGCGACGATCGTCTGCTGCTTTATGGGTATCTGTTTGGTCATCTACATGCTTGCGAACCACCTGGTCGCATTGTCCAACATTGTGCCTGTACTCGTCGGAACGACAGTGGAGATCGCCTGCGTCACAGCTCTCCTTGGACTGAGTGCCCTCCTCAGTGTCAAGGTAAGCACAGACAAACAAATAACAGAAAAAAGGAATGAATGTACGTTGTCACGAATGAACCACTGACTAAAAGAGTAACCAAACAAAGGTAGTAATGTGTGTACCTCCTTGGCCCAAACTGCTAGTGCAGAGCGTAATTGTGTGCTGCCTATCGTCTTTGTTTGCAGCAAGATGAGCACCTATCGACCGTAGGACTTGATAAAACGATAAACGCCCTGTGTATTTTCTTAAGTTTGACGAAGGTTTGTCGAACATTTGCACCTCTTTTTCATCTTGAATCCCTTTTGTCTTGTTTTAACTTGTCTTCGTTGATATAATACCAAACAAATTCCTCGCGGTGGTTGTGTTATCATCTTGGTTTACAGAAGTGCCCGTGCACTGTGATCATTGATGGAAAGTTTGATGCACGTGAAAAAACGAGCCTTTGCGGAAGCTCAAATACTGAAGTTGAAAATTTCGCGTTCAGGCACTCGCACTGCACTCGCCTGAACGTCTGGGCGACCGCTTTGAAATAGCAAATACTCTTCTCTGTACAAAAAAAGTATATCTGCCTTGACGATTTTCACACTGAGTGTTGTTGTTGTGCAACACTCTTCTTTCGCACCCAGGTCGATGTAGTCGTTGTGCATCCTCTTGTTTTCTGGGTAAAAAGCGCGTCCTCCTACAATCGACTGTAGATTGTTTACCTACAGTGGGTTCTTTCTCAAGATAGATGGCTTCAGGATAAATGCTTTTCTAATGTGCAAAAGTCTGAGCTATTCTTCTACCACAAATACAAACCCAACAGTATTTCCTCATCCTTCTCAGGCCACTGCATCGTCTCGGAGAAGTCACGTGGGTATTACTATTTCCGCTCTCTGTCGTACGATCAATGGACTAGTTAGTTACAGTGCACAACGAGGAGGATTTTTGTTTCCGAGTTTGATGGAAATGTGTGTTTCTGGGTGTCATAGTAAATAGATTGCATACGGGCAAAACGTAATCCGTTGGTGTCACATTTGCAAAGTTTTCGTGTTCACACTAAAATGTCATTCTTCGCTGCATATATCGCCATTCTGTAACTTGAGGTCGCTCTTGGTTTAGAAGAGTTAAATGAAGTTGAACTGACGAGTTGCAATGCAGCGGAGTGTGCGTGCGTGCGTGCGTGTGTGTGTGTGTGTTTGTATGTGTGTGTATGTGTGTGTGCATGCGTGCGTTCGTGCGTGCGTGTATGTGTGTTTGTGTGTGTGTGTGTTTGTATGCAAGAGAGAGAGAGAGAGAGAGAGAGAGAGAGAGAGAGAGAGAGAGAGAGAGAGAGAGAGAGTGCGCAGGCTGCATGAGTATACAGTATGTGTACAATGCGTGTGCCTGCATGTTTTTGCGTGTGCGTGCGTATGTTCACGAGCGCGAGAACTGATCGACATATGGAAGCAGTCACACAGTATGTTTTCTAAAACACATTAATCTTGCATACTAATCTTTATCCTGTTTGAAGAGAGCTGTGGCTAATTTTTCTCACCAATTTCACAGAGGCGGCCTCTGTATTGACGCTAGAGCCATGGCTGGCCAAGGCGCCTTCTCTTGCCTCCACGAGTGTGTCCGTAACAAAATTTTGAGTAATGACTTGGGTTTTCGAGAAAGGACTGTAAAAAACCCAAAGGTTAAACAGAAGTTAAAAAAGGCACAAACACATGCATATATGCACGCGAGCGGGCACACATACACACGCGCGCGGGCACTGACGAAGACACAAACTCACAAATACAAACACACAAATACGTACTCAAACAATACTCACATTAATACACATACGCGCGCACACACACACACACACACACACACACACACACACACACACGCACGATCACACACGTGCATGCACGTACATAGGCATACTCACGCACGCGCACACACACGCACATACACATCCTTAGACACTCACGCGAACATGCACGTGTAGTTACAGGTATTTAAAAAAATACATATCGAAAAAAATCATAGACGAAGACGAGCGCAAAACAAGTCATACTATTTAAAATATGCACCGTGTTAAAGTAGGCTGCTTGCGAAACACCATTCAGTGGAGGTATCGTGGGTCGTTGTTGAAGCGCCCGTCCTTTACATGGATGATTCGAACAGATTACAGTGGTTCAGATGGCACATACAGCTTCTTTCCCCATCGAAAGCCGGTAATCTGTCATGATTGCTGCAGTACTCGCATGCATGAATATGTGTTAGTGTGTAATCAAAGTACATTCTGCTTGAACTTGAATGATAGAAAATACATTTCCTTGTGATGTGTATGAAGGACACAGTACTCAACAACTGTTTTGCTTTTCCATATCAACCTAAGTGGACCGTGTGCAATGCAACACATAAATTGCGATGAAACCGCGGACACTAGAAGTAGAACCCTCCTGTAATAGCTGGGTCGATTTTAAGGTTGACGCATTCGACTACTCGGAAACCAGGACATTACACTCTGCATCTGCACGGTCTAGTCCCCCGTGGCTGCCATCCACCAATAGAATCACTCAGTTACGTCAGCTCATGAGCAATGTCATTAGAACAACAGAGAGTTCGGCGCCGATGTTCTATGCATTACGTCTGGCTGTGCGCTCACTAAAGCTTTGATCGGCTACGATCTCACAGAGAAAAAAAACCCTGAGGAAATCGACAGAAGATTTGAAGACTATGTCGGTTCTGCTTAACTCGGCTGGAGGGCCAGCCTTCGACACATGGCGCTTGTTTAGACCTATCGAGTTGGTGGCTAATGTCTGCGGGATTCCCCTGAATCTGGGAAGGAAGGAGGAAGTCTCTGCGTCTCCAGCGACGCTTCGCTGTCGCCGGAAGCGAATGCTTCTCTACATCTACGCCTGTGTGGTCTTCGCTCTAAGCGTCCTCACTCTGGTCAGAGTATGCCTGCTCTTTCCTGGCACCAAAGTGGTCGACTTGCTTCTCCCCTTGCAGTATTTCGACCTCAAGATGATTTCCGTATTTCTTCTGGCAATCATGTTCTATGAACGAAAATCCATGGCCTACTCCGTCGAAATATTTGACTCTTTCATCCAAATGCATGGAGCAGACAGCTACTTACTTAAAGCAAGACGAAAGCTGTGTGTCCTCATGGCATTTAGCATAACGGGAATGTTGACCTACATTATCTTCTTAGGGGTCTACACCAGCGAAGTCTCAGGTGGAAAGTGGATACTATCGCCTTTTACTAATGTAGGAGGTGGACTTAAGGTTGCATGGTTGGTGGTCATTATTTTTGTCGATGCCTTGCATGTCAATATCTACTTAATATTTATCATGTTTTATCTGCTCTTCGCGGCCGTTCTGTCTAAGGAGTTCTCTAGGGTGTCGACAGCCGCCAGATCCCTGTCAAACTGGGAAGAGAACGCGGCGCACTTCAAGGCCGTGGAGAGACTACGTCTCAGGCACGAAGAGCTGGTGTCTCTGGTTGATCGCGTGAATAGATCTACTCGGCATCTCGCATCTTCAACTCTGGTGCTGTCTTTAGGTCTAGTGTGCTTCAACATCTACATCCTGGCAAACAATCTCTTCACGCCGATTCAGATCCTTCCCTTGGGCATTGCTACTTCCCTGCAAAGTGCATCATCGGTCTCTGTCCTGCTGACTGCGGCGTACATGAACGCGAAGGTGAGATGTTTTAAAGTAGTGTGACTTGTTTTGTGCTCTTCATCGTCTCTGGTTTTTCGGATACTTCTTTGTCTTTTTTCTGTTACTGCCCGTGCATGCATAAGTGTGTGTGTGTATGAGTGCGTGCCCACGTATGTGAATATACATATGTTTGTGCATTCGTGAATACGAATTTGTGTGTTTGAATATGAGAATGTTTGTGCTCCTACGTGCATGGGTGCGCGCGAGAGCACGCGCGTGTGTGCATGTATATGTGTGTTTTAAGTTTGTGGGGGTGGGAGGGGGTGATGGAGGTGGTGTGTGTATGTGTTTGTGTGTGTGCGTGTGTGTATGTGTGTGTGTGTGTGTGTGTGTGTGTGTGTGTGTGTGTATGCGCGGTAGCTCTATTTAGCCTCGGTGTAGCTTGCTTTCGCAACATTTTGGCATTAACTATGTGTCCATGTGTCTATCCAATGCTTATACTTTGATGATCGGGCCGTGCTCCACATTTCGCTGTTTTCCTCAATATGCCTTTTCTTTGTCTCTGAATATCATCTCACAATGCACATATTTATTATATCCTCTTCGCCTTCATGTGAATCTCTTTCTTAGGTCTGCAAGTCCATTTCTCTGTCTACATAGTCGCAGGGCTGTCCATCTGTTGTTGCCCGTGCATCCATACACTCTTGTACAAACTTCTTTACATGCTTTAGTATCCGGCGATGAAGAGATTGCTCGCTTGTGTGTGGGTGCGTGCATTCGTGCGTGCGTGCGTGCGTGCTTGCGTATGTGTGTGTGCGTGTGTGTGTGCATGCGTGCGTCTGTGTGTGTGTGCGTGTGTGTGTTTGTGTGTATGCGTATTCGCCTCGGTACGTTTTCGTGTATTTATTTGTCTCAACGTTGTCTCTCTGCTTGTAAGGCATAGACTAATACAAAGGAGTGACTGCAGAATAGTTTTATAAATACCGGCTTTGTCGTGTGAACGAGGAATGGAGTCTTCAGCCTCGATTTTAATGGATAGGTAAAGTGTGTTACTGATTACCGCCTGACAGTAATCGACCCGTCTACTTTTTGTCTCCAATGGTTGATGCTTTCGACTCTCTGCATCGAGTGATGGTGAGCTCATGAGCTCAATCAATAATTGTTTTGCTGCGCATGTCTCTTTTGTACATGCAGATGGGTTGCGCCTTTAGACGCTTGGTGCGACATCGATTTAAAAGCCGTTTTCCATTGTCTGC
>JAWQFJ010023479.1:0-27500 GCA_034096865.1 Theodoxus fluviatilis | reverse complement strand
CGTGAGACGGTTGCATGTGCGCTGGAAAGATAAATTGTTGACATGACGCCGCCCGAGAAGTATCGTGTAATAACGTGTTGAATAAATGATATGTTTGTAATTGCGTCGCTTTTCGTGAATGTTCGCACGTTTGCGCGCGAAATGTGAGATGCGCTTCAAGCTGAGTGATAGCGTTTGTTGGGAGAAAAGTGCGTGCGTGCGTGCGTGCGTGCGTGTGTGTGTGTGTGTGTGCATGCGTGCATGTGTATGTGTTCGGGGGTGGGTGGATGTGCGTGAGTGCGTGAGTGTGCGTGTGTGTGTGCGCGTGCGTGTGTGTGTGTGTGTGTGTTTGTGCGTGCGTATGTGTGTGTGTGTGTGTGTGTAATGTGCTGGAGAAGGTGAATTGAAGGGGATATTTTTGCTTGAAATGTTGTGAACATGATTTGTAGACATGACACAGATTGATTCGTGGTACCATAAGTACGTTAAGCGGGCTTGTGTTGGCATAGGCGCTATGTACACAGCGTGAAAGAAAGGTCTACATAAGGTTGAAGGCCAAGCTCTCTTGACTGTTACCATTTTCATCTGAGGGCATTTCATTGTTCTTTAACTCTGGTATGTGACCATGCTTCAACTTCTGAGCGTAAATTTATCAAAGTCTCTATTTACGTGCGTGTATGTGTGTGTGTGTGTGTGTGCGTGTTTGTTTGTTTGTGTGTGTGTGCGTGTGTGTGTGCGCGCGTGTGCGTGCGTGTGTGTGTGCGTGTGAGAGAGAAAGAGACAGAGGCAGATACAGAAACAGACAAAGACGGAGAGCGAGAGAAATACGGAGACTGACAAACACACAGACGTCCAGCACCCTAAATGGACACACACGCACGCACACAGACACACACACGCGCGCGCCCTGTACTGTGCACGCACATGCGCTAGGGAGATAAACTCTGCATAAGAAACCTTCAATCAAACCAAGAACTCTCACGCTTCGAAAACAGACTTTCTTCCCAGCTGAAATCTCCATTCACACGCATTCTCCCAAAGTAAAAGATGTTCAGTCCTAGACTTTAGACATTCTCGAAGCAGCGAATGCTGCCACGGCTGCCGATGTTGAACCTGAACCGTCAATACGACCAGGAAGACAAGCACGGCCTAGCGTGTCCAAGGGCTTCCGCAGGCCCGCATGTTGCATGCAGGAGATGTGTGACGGTGGACCACGTGATGACGCTGGCTGAAAATTGGCGCCACTTCACTCGACAAGATGGAGGCGTCAGCCACGCGCTTTAACACCGTGTATTGATTGGCCGGCAGCCTCCTTCGGCGGCAGAAGACTCCAAGATCTGCTGCCTCCTGCGGCAGTCCTTTATGTAGGCAGCGTGGAAGGTGCAGGTCAGTCTCGAATGTTTCCGGAGCCCTCCGGAGGACTTGTAGAACGAAGTCCGGACGTGCCTGCAATTTGCTTGGGGCTTTGATCGATGGTTGCCAAAACAACGCACGGCTTTCGTTGTAAGCAGTTCCG
Source organism: Theodoxus fluviatilis (assembly GCA_034096865.1). Taxonomy (NCBI): domain Eukaryota; kingdom Metazoa; phylum Mollusca; class Gastropoda; order Cycloneritida; family Neritidae; genus Theodoxus; species Theodoxus fluviatilis. The sequence continues at coordinate 26,005 of JAWQFJ010023479.1, read as the reverse complement.
TTTACTCTCTGCCTCTGTCGGCTCTTCGATTTTAAAAGCTAAATGTTCTCCGAATCGGGCTCACCAGACGCAAAATGTATCCACAGGGAAGTATTGGCTCATGCCTATGTGTGCATTTTTACGCCGCCTCAGGGCTACTGGGTTTGAAGCATTTACCTCCTAGGGGAATTTGGCGTCGCCTTTACTTCGAGAGCTCGATTTCTGGTATAAGAGATGCTTGAGACATTGTCTCTGTATGCACGTTGATGTGTGTGTGTGTGTGTGTGTGTGTGTGTGTGTATGTGTGTGTATGTGTGTGTGTGTGTGTGTGTATGTGTGTGTGTGTGTGTGTGTGTGTGTGTGTGTGTGTGAGAGAGAGAGAGAGAGAGAGAGAGAGAGAGAGAGAGAGAGAGGGGGGGGGAGGAAGGGAGGGAGAGAAAAAGATAGATGATTAGATAGATTGGATAGATGAGATAGATTAGATAGATATATCGATAGACAGACAGACAGAGACAGACAGACAGATAGACAGATAGAGAGATAGATAGATGTAGACTTATGCATGTAGATCGACAGACAGACAGACAGACAGACAGACAGACAGACAGACAGACAGACAGACAGACAGACAGACAGACAGACAGACAGACAGACAGACAGACAGACAGACAGACAGACAGACAGACAGACAGACAGACAGACAGACAGACAGACAGACAGACAGACAGACAGACAGACAGACAGACAGACAGACAGACAGAGAGAGGGGTATATTAATTCGCATGAAAGTGGAGAAACCATTATTAGCCACGTGAATTTTAAATCCTCTTGAATCATCGAGTTATGTCGAGGTATTTACGTAGGAATCTCGAAAGACGGAAGAAAGGATGCACGAATCGTGTGCACGCTACCAGGAATGGAGAGACCTTCCACCTGACCTTCATCTACCCGTCCTCAAAGCGCGTGTGGACTGTGGGATGGTGGTGACTGTCTTCCGTGTGTAATGTTCTGTTTGTAACGCAGCCGTGCAATGGCGAGTGAGACCGTCTTCAATGATCGGCTTCTTCCAAACTCTGGCATGAAGGCGATAGACGTGTTTTACTTTTATCAGATTAATGCACCCGTCTTTTGAAGCTGAGTCGCTCCGATACTTTAGGCAATTTTTGACTCACATGCGAAGCAAAAGTGAGTCTATGTACTGAGCCGTGTCGTCCGTCCGTCCGGGCGTCCGGGCGGGCGTCCGTCCGTCCGTCCGTCCGTCCGTAAAAAACTTAAACGTTGGATTTTTCTCGGAGACTATTAAGTCTATCAACACCAAATGTGGCATGATGGTGTATGATGACAAGGCCTCAAAAAACATACATAGTGACTTGACCTTGCTTCAAGGTCAAGGTCACAGGAGCCATAAATGTGGTCTCAAAAACAGTCATTTTTCACATTTTCCCAATTTTCTCCCACGTTATTGAGAATGGCGACCTTAGCTACAAGTGGTATATAGGTCAAAGCAAGCCCTATCTTTTGATACCAGTTTGGTTGACCTTTCTTCAAGGTCAAGGTCACAGGAGCTCTTCAAAGTTGGATTGTATACATATTTTGAAGTGACCTTGACCCTGAACTATGGAAGATAACTGTTTCAAACTTAATAATTATGTGGGGCACATGTTATACTTTCATCATGAGACACATTTGGTCACATATCATCAAGGTCAAGGTCACTTTGACCCTTATGAAATGTGACCAAAATGGGGTAGTGAACCACTAAAAGTGACTATATCTCATGGTAGAAAGTGCCAATAAGCACCATTGTACTTCCTATGTCTTGAATTAACAGCTTTGTGTTGCATGACCTTGGATGACCTTGACCTTGGGTCAAGGTCACATGTATTTTGGTAGGAAAAATGTGTAAAGCATTTCTTTGTGTATGATGTCATTGGTAGGTTTAGTTGTTTGACCTTGACCTTGAAGGTCACCTGAAGGTCAAGGTCATATAAAGGTCAAGGTCAAGCATGTGAGTCGTATGGGCTTTGCCCTTCTTGTTAGATGATGGCATCATCTCAAAGTGAAAATAATGTTCTTCAAAAGGTTCTAAAATTATTATAGCATGTGCAGTGGTGATTACGTTACATGCACATGTGTATTTGAATACTTGTGTATTGAAAACAGGCATCTTCTAGAAAACATCTTTTTAAGTATGTAGATAATACTCAGTAATCAACATTTACAATGATGGATCATTTTCAATGGCTTCTAGCTAAACGAATTCCTTCAATGGGCAGTATACATGAGCGTGCTTTTTTCATACGGTGACACAGTATATCTGCATGCAAAATATATCATGATAAGGTGGGGTGGTAATGCCATCAAATGCAGCCTTTTGGTGGAAAAAGATTTGGTATAGACGTCCAGAAAGACCGTTTATCGGTGGAGTTGGAACCTAAAGCTCACAAAGTGAATGCAGTGATGGTTCAGCTTTCTGAATGGAGTACAATCTCAAACTTGCCGATGTGCTTCCCATCAGTGCACATCTCGCTGTATCTCGCTGTATCTCGATGTGACCGAGGCATTAGACCGCCTCATTTTGGGAGAGCTGGTCACATACCGGAAGCCCCTCGTCCTGCTCACTACACTAGTCATTAACCTCCGTCTTTGCGATGCCGAAACTCTCGAGCGATCACAACAACAGAGCGTAACTCTTCCATTGGATTAAGCGGTCGCTGCGAGTGCTAAGAGAACACGTGAATGCATGACCTCTCAGAGTCGAACAAGCGCAGCGTTCATTCCAGACAATCATACCCAAACAGACCATGAGGCACGGCGTCCCAGAGGGATGCTATGAATCTTCTACGCTAATGACTGTGAGGCATCGGTTGCAAGTTTCTCGTGAAATGAAATGTGGTGACGTCAAACGTTAGTTTAATCAATGAACTTTGCATGTAGAGTACAGTTTGATGAAAAAAAGATAACGCGGTGTATCACAGGCTTCCCAGACAATAAATGTATTCAGGCCTAAATACCGATTTCGCCTTATAACGCGAAATCAGAATACATGTAATCACTCCCAAGTGGTGTTTTCTTGTTTACTTCGAGGGTCAAATTATCCGAATGAAACGTGTACTCCTAAATATCTAGAAATCAAATAGTACACGAAATATGATTTATTTGTCTAGATCTTGCGCAACACTCGCACACAACGAGGGTTGTGCCCTGCCTTGATGCAGTTTCGAAGATTCGTTTTTAGACTGTGCAGTATGCATTCTTACGCGGTGAAACAATAGTGGAAGAAGCAGACGGCAGATATCTAAGTGTGGAAAAACTATCTGGAGGACCTTCGGACGACTATAATCTTTTTTCTGGGATTTTGATTCATAGCAAGTAACAATGATAAATCATGTGGTGATCTCACTTTTCATATCTGCGTGTATGCCTTTCTACACAACCACCACCCCACCACCCTCTCTCTCTCTCTCTCTCTCTCTCTCTCTTTCTTTCTCTCTCTTTCTTTCTATCCATCCATTTCCCTCTCAATCTCCCTCTCTCTCTCTCTCTCTCTCTCTCTCTCTCTCTCTCTCTCTCTCTCTCTCTCACACACTCTCGCTCGCTCGCTGTCCATGTTTCTTACAATCTCTCTCTCTCTGTCTCTCTGTCTCTCTATCTCTCCATGTCATACTCTCTCTCTCTCTCTCTCTCTCTCTCTCTCCCTCCCTCCCTCCATCTCATTCTCTCTCTCTCTCTCCATCTCATTCTCTCTCTCTCCATCCCTCTCCCCATCTCTCTCCATCTCTCTCTCTCATTCTCTCTCTCTCTCTCTCTCTCTCTCTCTCTCTCTCTCGTCCTCCGTCCGTGACAGACATTGAACATTCACCCAGTTTTAAGCACAGGTTCGTGAACAAGACAAATATTCGTGAAGAAAACTCGTGCTGAAAAAAAACGGCTTTCGACAAGAACTCCATTTGCATCACTCCTAATCCTTAGGAAAACTCTGACCAGGACGTCTGTCAAATTGCCAATGGCACGGCATGCCTGAGAAAAAAAATAGAAGCAAGGCGATTGAGATCGAGTTCTAGCCAAGGGGAATGAGCCAGAGAAAGTACGCACACTGCGTGCAATAGAACCTTCGTTAACGAATACAAGCAAGAAGTAACTGGTGCACTCGAGAGTGCCGTGCACTATAATTATACAAGACGGCACTAATCATAGCTTGTGTTGTATGGATACAAATGTTTTTCTACATTTAAAAATGGCTGGAAAATTGCTAGTAAAGCTATTCGAAAACTGTTGCCAGCAGTGGAAAGCTCCATATTAGTCCTTGAGGATCAATGTCATTTCCTCACTCATTTTTACTTTCAATATGGTATTACAACAAAAAACGAAACTGTCTCGCAAAAAAATGAAACAGCTTCTTTACAGGACCCCCCGGATCAACTTACTGAATGCAGCACTATAATTACTGACAACATGTACTGATCAGTTTCCAAATCACCTTCAGCCATCAGTTCTTGAACAATTTCCAAGATCTGCTGCTCCAAAACTGCATCTTCCTCTCCTTCTTTGCAAAAACAGCATATCTTCTTTCTCTCTGGATCCTCCTTGCAAAGCAATTTCAACTAAATTCCCGTCATCATCGTGCTGCGGCACCATCGCAATACAGGTTGGGAACGTCCTCTTGCTTCATGTGTAAACAAAGTCTGGCAGCACCGTATCCTCTTCGAATACAAAGATAGACGATGTTCTTTACTATGTAATAAGATAACATACACTACCAAAATTGCTTCTGAGCCGCTTGCAACATGCACAATAAAGGCACATAGTCACCGCATCATATGATATGAAGCGGTGTGTCGTCACTGAGTTAAGCGACAGTTTGCATTAGCGATTCTTGCATCCGCTTCAACCCGCCCAAGATTCCGCGGCAGCGTTCTAAAACAACAACCAACGGCTGCACACTTTTCTATATGAATTAATAGGCAACGGTGTGGAAGAAATACAACATCATTTTCAAGTAGGCATACGCAGATGATTGCTGTTTGGTAATGAGGCAAGAATACGACAGTAATGCTGTCCCCATTGCGCGGAAGTCTCAAAGTGGGTTCAAATACATACATAAAGTATGTGAATCGGGCAATTAAGCAACGGCAGCTAGAAGAAAGATGTTGGGCAATGCTTGTTTATTTTTTCAAGAAACCAGTATTGACAAGAAGATCACATCTTTCGAGATACTTTGTTGTCTCAGTTTTAGCTCGAAAAAACAACTTGAGGATCATGGAGAGTTTACACATGCATCGACAACAGCTGCTTCGAAAAGAAAAGACTTACGTTTTGGACTACCATCTTTGGCAGAGAAGACAGCAACAGTGCTAGCTAGAAATGAGAGAGATCTCAGATCTTCGGCGCAGTCATTACTCCATGTGCCACGCTACAACACCAAGAGATCTGGAGAAAGAGCATTCTCGTATGCTGGACCGAAACTCTGGAACGATATCCCAGACAGACTGATGAAATCTCCTTCAATACAGACTTTCAAGTCACAGCTAAAAACTCTTTTATTCAAAGGGTGAACGTGTTGAGCGCCTTGAGCCTCTGGGTGTGAGATTGGCGCTAAATAAGGGCCAAAATACATACATACATACAAATGTCATGATTACCTCAAATGCAGAGTTCCAAGTGTGCTGCTAATATAGATAATAGAAATATTTCCAGGGGGAAACATCCGTTACATCCTCACAGGCACCATGCTTTTCAGATTTGTAACCAACCTTCGTTCCCAAGCATCACATACGGATAGATTCCTGTCCAGAGTTTATTACTCGCTTTTGTCGGCAAGCAGCAATTCCGGCACCAGTCAGCTGGCACCTCTATGTATGTGATCCACTGATATACATACGTTTTCCGCTGTTAATTTGTGCTAAGCATGAAAAGCATTTAAGTGCCGCTCCCCGCGCCTCGAACCATTCGAGTGGATGTTTGCTGGGCCATAAAAAACGTGTGTGAGGTGAACGCTACTGCGTTGTCTATACACACGCGAAACTCCCACTCAACACTGACGGCTTTCCGCAAGTGCCTTACTTTCTCGGCGTGTAAAAATCCTCGATCAAAATGAAACCTTGCCGCGTACAATTTCTTTTCTCTGTTTCTGCAAAAGCTACATGTCAGATTTCCACGAACATCAAATGCCAAGACTGAGTCCTCACCATTCAAGTTTTCAAGCTACTAAACGCTACAAGCTTAGAGATTTTCACAATCACAAGCAAGCATCGCCGGCGGGCTGCCTTCTTTGTGAGAATGCCCCATGGCCAGACGTCCTCAACTGTCTTCCAGTTAGAGGCCAGTGGCGGAAGAGTACCGTGGAGGCAACTGCTGGTTCTTGAAGGGCTCTTTGGCGCAGGCCCTGAAGGAATACGGGAAGTCGGTGACCGTGTGGGCGCGACATCCCCGGAGCAAGTAACACCCATAAGGACGCTCTTCACATCCGGCACTAAGGCTGTCAAAACAAGGCCAGCGGAAGATTCCAGCACAGGGAAATGAGATAGAAAAAAAAATACAGACACATAGGGTCACGCACACCCCCACGCACACACAGGCGTACTTGCACGCACACATATGGAGAAGAAATGGAGAGAAAGAGAGAGAGAGAGAAAGGAGGGAGAGAAACATACACACATAGAGAGTGAGTGAGAGAGAGAGAGAGAGAGAGAGAGAGAGAGAGAGAGAGAGATTTTACGACGTGTCACACTCTGTGGGCAATGTAAGGCCATTGACAACAAATATTACCAGAGCTGGTCAGAATAAAAGCAAGTCAAGTCTCGATTTCCCTAGTTCTCTGCCTTTTACAAATCGCGTAATCAGCTGACACGGAGGGTTGACTCTTGTCCCCATTCCATAGTGGTGTGAGACAGGGACACACACACACACACACACACACACGCACGCACGCACACACACACACACACACACACACACACTTTGACACTTTACTTGTCGAGGCCATGGGCCTATAGACAAAGGGGTGAATCAGTGACAAAAGCAACATGCAAACAAATTTTCAAATTGACAGTTGTTTTGAAACTGTATCAACAAATTACATTCCAATTATAACAATACCAGAACAAATTCACAAATAAACAAAAATATAATATTAAAAAACCCACAACTCCTTCCTTTGGCAAACTTCCTCCACGATACCAGTTGTACATTCTTACACTTATTACCTTATTCCAGCATGTATGACAGGCGGAAACTTCTAGAGGCAAAATATCCCGACCAACAACAGAGGCGGCTTCCTTCTTCGGTCCTCCAAACCTGTACAACTCATTAATAAATGCATTTTCACCCTGACACAATAGTTGTCAAACTTCTAGGTTCTATATATTACAAAAGGGGAAAGACAGGGATAGGGGATAACCAGAATCATGTCACAAGATGTTAATTAAACAAAGTCAGCCATGTACACTCAATGATAACAAAACAAAGCAAATTGATCGGTTGGAAATACACACCTTGTCCAAACTTAAATACATAATGGCACCACCTTCGCGCAATTAGTCCCATGCATACAGAAAGTTGCAGACTTTCAAACGCGGAGAACCCAAAGCCAAAAAAGGGTCGATTTTCTCTCAGTGTGACCTTTGTGCTTACACGTTTATCAGGATATAATTTATGTATGAGATTCGGACAAATAAAGGAAATGCACACTAAATGTCATCATTCATTAAGTATGAGCACAGGCTGGAATGTAAGGGTAACAAAAACAAATACCTCCCATGACTCATTGGAGATTCTGCTGTACTTTGACCCCGCTGTGAGAATTATGGTTTTCTGCGGAAGTCATGATCTGGAAGTCTGCAATCTGTGCAGTAGATGCGATCGGGGCATACACAACATACAAAGCTTGGTGATGTCCGAATTCGCTCTGAGCAGCAGTCGCACCACGCACCAGACCACTTCTTCCCTGACATGCACTGAAATTATTTGGTTATGTCCGCTGGGACACAGAGAGAGAGAGAGAGAGAGAGAGAGAGAGAGAGAGAGAGAGAGAGTGGGTGTGAGACAGAGAAGAGTGGGTGTGAGACAGAGAAGAGTGGGTGTGAAACAGAGAAGAGTGGGTGTGAGACGAGAGAGAGAGAGAGAGAGAGAGAGAGAGAGAGAGAGAGAGAGAGAGAGAGAGAGAGAGAGAGAGAGAGAGAGAGAGAGAGAGATGGGCGTTCCATGGGGTCAGCAGTGGAACCTAAACAAAACCAATGTCTTCCTAATCAGCCGTCCACCCGAAACAAATCTCTCCATTCACGGCATGGAGGGCGATTCCAACATGCTCTTGGGCAATCATTGCTCATGAACTCTGAATGTTTGCCAAAGGCTCTGCGTAAATGTTGTCTCTCCTCTCCCATGTTGCGTGTGCTGCTTGTACTGGGCAACGGAAAGCATATGCAACAAAGGCGAGCCCATCCTTCTGTAAGGCTCATCCGTTCTCTCTCCGAACCCCTGACAACGTGAAGACAACTCGGGAAACGGCGCCGTCCGTTGGACCATTATGAGACATCACATAATGTCAGCCGTCGGGGATGAGCTGGCCCCGGGCGTTTTGCCGAAAACTCCCATCGGACAAGAGACGAGATAACCATCTTTTTGCATGCAAAGACTGAACGCCGGGATGGGAACTCGGGGGTGGGAGTGGCATTCCATTTCTTGTTTCCTCATTTTCCTTCAGCCAAACAATCCCTTGGACAATGCCTTTAAATCCCATACTTGACTCCCCAAGGGATTTTAATGGAACAGTTCGTTTCATCTAAATTTGCATTTAAATGTGAAATATAGATTCGTTCATCAAGCCTGTTCGGACGGTGAAAACAAGTACGTGGCTTGGAGATGAAAAGGGCAGTAGAGTTCTCGTGGTTTGAATTGATACAAGACTACTGTAGCTATGATAGATTTTTGTTAAAAGTAATGTCAGTTCACATTACTTATATACATTGATTCTTTTCCGTGCTAGAATGTTGAAGTTTGCTTTGTGTTCGTACACACACGTGCTGCTTGGGACAGGCTGTGCGAGCGATACTGGAGCAGGCACGAAAGCACGAAGACCACAACATTCCAGCTGACGAGGGAGGTATCGGTGCAGTACAGGCTGTATGCGATTCTCAGTCATATCTTTGAGAATGTCCCATCAAACTCACCAACTTGTATTCTTGTCGAAGTCATCTCCATCAAAACCTGCAGCCATCCTCGATACCGCATCTCTACCCAAGGCACAACACGAGAATCATATCTGGACGAACACCGGTTCAATAAACTGCCATAGGCGAGTCTACACCTCTGTCATGCAGATGACTCCAATCGATGACATATGTCTGGTAGGTGTCCTCCTGGCTAATGAGAGCGTCATGTCCTGTCTGGTGGCGGCTTGGTCCCTGACCTTTTATTAACGCTTACCTGGCAAGACCGCCTGTCGGCTGTAAAGGCAAGAGGAGAAATGGAAATGTCACCCAAGACGTTAGTGCATTGTATTCCTCTGCACACATTACCATGCTGTTCATTTGCTCTGTAGGTCCTATACATGTATATAACTGCGTGCCCTTTGCTTGCTTCCATCTCTCAGAACGTTCCAAAAGCAACTAATTACATCTCATGTAGTTGTGTACATCCACAACTTTGTTTTCGCTAACTTCCAACGACCTGAAAGGTCAGAGGTTAGTGGCGGAAGCGTACCGTGGATGGCAAATGCTTGCTCTTGAAGCACTCTTTGGTGCAGGCCCTCAGAAATTCTGTAATCATGTCTTTCCATTCCAACCGTGCGGCCTTGATGGTTGGATTCTATGATAAAATTCGTCGTGAGAATATGACAGCAATTTTCATTCTGAGGACGAATATGCCCTCATATATGTACTTCTTTATACACAGATTTTTAAGACTTTATTTCTATTTCGGCCGACGACCCACAGTTAAACAATTACACTTCTGCATTCACATGATGAATATGTCTAGGGAAAATAACCAGATTCATTATGTATAGTTCGATTTCAGTAATGAATATTTCTTTGTACGCAAGAAGCAAAAAAAAAAACCCACCACACAACAAAACATGGGCATCTTCAGTATTTCGAAATCTGTTACAGAAATGTACACATAAGTGGATGATAACGAATCCTCATCGGAGGACATTATAAACCGTTCCTCTATATATCGATTACTGTTAACGAACACTCAACGAAGCATGTGCCAGTAATGGTCTTGTGAAAGCTAATGATTTCCAAGACAGAAAAGGCCACTAAATATGTGTACGTATGTGAGCCACATCAGCATCTCGCACCTGTCGCACAACACGTTTGCTGAAGAAGTCATCTTGTCTTTCAGTGCCTGCTGAAATGTCTGTGCCACCACCGAGTATTGATGTATGTTTCGTGGAATTTTCAGCACCTACCATGATGCGCTATTTTGTCGAAATGATTTATCAGAAGGTACCTAAAACAACATTGCACATCCCTATTTCAGAAGGTTTTCCAGCAACAGGAACAGACAGCTTTATCCAGGATGCTGAGTGAGCAGCTCGCCACCACTACCATCCCCATCCCCATCATCTCCGTTATCATTGTCATCACATTCGTCGTCATCTTTTGCAGCTGACCATGCACATGTGGTGTGACATCTCCCCAGCTAAACTTGTTGAGACAGCCAAAGACAGAACACACTGGCATGGCATGCTATCACAAGAAAAGCACTAAAGAATGTTGAAGAGGAGCGGCACATCAAACCCTAGGCAGCTAGAGAACCTCGTCACCGAAAAGAATCAATCTCTGCGACAACAGCAGACTTTCAGTGTCCTGTCTGTTCGCGACTCTACAAATCCCAACTTGTAGGCCTGCTATAGAGCCATTCCCGTGTGCACAGATTAGTGCGCAGATTCATCTTCTTCGAGATTCCAGGGACCAACATGATGCAAATGTATTTCCGCTGATTGAAGCAATACTGACACAGACAGCTAGTGATTTTCTGCGGTAATGCAGTAATCTGGATCTGTAGCACAGAAAGGCACTTTTCCTCTCGCAGACATAAACAGAAATAGAACTTCTTGCGTGTCTGTTTCCCTTCCTCTCCCCGCTCTCCCCCCATATTACCTCCCACCGCCCTACAAGCAGTTCCTCTTGATCCCTTTGTCCATCTTCTTCACTTCTCTCTTCCTCCACCCCCTACCCTAACCTCAAGCCCTCCTCCTATACCCTGTCCTCTCCCAGAAGGCCTCTCGTGACCCTTGTCTGGGTAATTCAGGCTGGAAATAAGGAAGACTCTTTTTCCCATCTTTCAATTTTCCCCCTCACGGACCCTGCGGAGGCGCTGGCCCCGTTACGGGTGTCTGTAGGTGACGCAGGAAATGGGGTTTGGAGAACAAAGACTTCCATCTTGGGGATCGCTAAAGCGGGGCAGCCACTTTGCAGCGGAAATGAATTTGCAGAGTACGGCTGGATCACAGGAACGATTCATGCATACGGTCGGACGTTTTTGCCACTATTTCCGTTCATCTTCATTCTTCAGTATCTCCGTTTTCCACCACGTCTTGCTTTTCCATTTGCTCGCTGCATAATTCCAATCGCTGACGCAGACGTACTGTTCTTGCGTTTGTCGCACGGCGCAAATGAGATATCGGGGGAACATCTCAAAGTCCTCCTGAGACGGATGCCGAAGAGAACTCAAATGAAGCGGTCGCCTTCATTCCCCCGATTGTGCTAGCAGTCTGGTCACGTAAACGCACTACCGCCAATTCTTGCCATTGAGGAACACTGAACGTGGTCAACTCGCTACGAATCACAATCAAACCGTGGACCAGCTGTATTTGAAATACAGAATCATGAACACTGAACACGCTCAGATCCTGACAGAGATGGGCAAGATAAATGAGCATAGCTCTAACACTGACTGTTGTACTTCAACGTGCTAGGGAAACGTCTTGCATTTCTCTCATCGGTTATACATCTGCATCAGCATTGGTTTCCGAAGAATCCTTAACGGCAGTTAAGCATTTTCCACCTCTTTAATCACCGTTTCGATAAAAAATGTAATAGCCATGAGATAATTAAGGCACAGGTGTGCATGAGAGTGTGAGTGCGCCCATGAGCGACCAGTAACTGAATAGAGAGATATGGAGAGAGACGGAGAGAGAGATGGAGAGAGAGAGAGATGGAGAGAGACAGAGACAGAGACACACGGAGAGAGAGAGAGAGAGAGAGAGAGAGAGAGAGAGGGAGAGAAAGAGAGAGAAAGAGTCATAGAGAGAGAAAGAGAGAGTAACTGAATACGCTACCGACTAAATGAGCGAGTAAGTACGCGAGCGAGTGAATAAACAAATGAATGTGTCACCCTGCAACAATGCTAGTTTACAAGCAGAAGACATCGTTTGTCAGGGGCATTAGCTGCACGCTCGGCATTGCGGTACTGCGACAACACACCAGGAAACACGAAGTCGTTGTTAACTTTTACAGGTACACAGACGATCCCTGTAAGCAAATGCACTGGATCGATTTAGTGAAAACTCGCCTACGCTGATTCTAGTTCTTATTTTGGCTTTCTGAAGAATGGCGCGATAATACGCACCACAGTCAAACTCACACATTCACGTCACTCACATTCACTTCCTATCATTACTTTAAAACAAAGACAACTTCACTGAACGACGATTGGAATGTAGGGTTTATATGAAAGCTCACTCTTAGCAAAAAGGACTGCTAGTGGGGCAATCTTTTTGTCTTTTTCACCATCATAAACCACCTTCGCGATTTGTAAAAGGTGAGTAACAATGGTAACTGAGACTTTTCGGCAAGAGGGAGATACCCCCCCCCCCTCCCCTCTCATCCACCCCCGACGGTACTACACCTTGTAGGCTTTCGCCTCAGTTGTTCTTTTATTTGGATCATTTGTTAGTCTAAGAACGAATTTTAATGATTGCACTAGGAAGATGACTATGATGATGATGATGATGATGATGATGATGATGATGATGATGGTGATGATGATGATGATGATGATGATGATGATGATGATGATGATGATGATGATGATGATGATGATGATGATGATGATGATGATGATGATGATGATGATGATGATGATGATGATGATGATGATGGTGATGATGATGATGATGATGATGATGATGATGATGATGATGATGATGATGATGATGATGATGATGATGATGATGATAATCATGAGTATCACGATTATGAAGATTGTGATATGTACCTTTCTTTCTTTCTTTCCTTACACGAATAAAATCATTTAAAATGTTTGTTGTTGAAAGGACAACTGATACCTCTCTCGTTCTTACGCAACTCAACTCTTGTGATTTTACCATTAATGCCCTTAAATAGCTTACAAAGGGTGACAGGTTCCAAAGCTCCATTCATTTATTCATGTATCAATTCGTTCTTTAATTCATCCATTCATTCATCGTGAACATGACCCTAGACCTTTGAGAGGGTGCATGCATTCTGCTCCAGGGCGACTGCAACTAAGAGAAAGCGCTGTTTAGAGCGTGCGATTCCTGGTCGGTGAAATCCAGGAGGAAAATAGTCTGTCTATTCGTTATCACCTTCACATAATGCTGCACGAGCCTTCGCCCAAAAGAGACGTCACGAATCACTAAAAATAAACAAATCTTGACAAGTATCACTGAATCGGCAGCGTCCGTCTGGCAAGCTCGCGAAAGGGATGAACCCTAATCTGACGTGCAAGATTCTTTCAGCGTCAGTCAGGGGATCTCTGACCGCGGATGAAAGGATTAGCAATCGATATCGCATTCAGCACATTAATCTTTTCACACAAAAAAACGATTTAGTTTCATCATTCCCTAAATGATTCGAAGCAGCGATGACAACACCTGACTGGTCTTGCTTTGTGAAACGGGGGATGTGTTAAAAAATGTATGACGTTAATCGAGAAAACTTGAAAAGAAATAAAAATAGATGTCCTTAATCCCTTTACCGCAGGAAAACGTTCAAGGAAAAACTGCAGTTGCAAAGCAACTTTGTACAATCAATAGTTACAAATGTGAAGCAATTTTCTTCACCGTCCTTAAAGGCTTGCAGATAGCCTGAGGCTACACTTCCCTTGATGAGAGAATGAACCTCCCAAAATAGTTTCCTCCTGCGATAAGTGGGAGAATTTCGGCAATAACAAAAGATTCGTTCTTCCTATCAAAAGGCCCACAGAGAGAGAGAGAGAGAGAGAGAGAGAGAGAGAGAGAGAGAGAGAGAGAGAGAGAGAGAGAGAGAGAGAGAGAGAGAGAACGAAAAGTTTATTGTTCAGGCCACCGGCCTATTACACTATGATATAAATTACTCAAACGAAAAACAAAACAGTCGGGGGGGGGGGAGGGGGGAGGGGAGGGGGAGGGGGGGAGGGGGGGGGAGGGGGAGGGGAGGGGGGAGGGGGGTCAAGACTTCGACAACAAGTCTTGCTACTCGGTCGCGGAAATCGAAAAAGTTCTTAACTGTCCATCTCGTCAATTACCTCCTCTTGGAGCGCCAGGGCTGCTGCCGACGACGGGGTGGATGGGCACATGTCTCACCTTCCTCTTGAGAGAGAGAGGGAGAACGAACGAACGAACGAACGAACGAATGAAAAGTTTATTGTTCAGGCCAGCGGCCTATTACAGTGTGATGTAAATTACTCAAATGAAAAACAAAACAGTCGGGGGTGGGGGTGGGGGGTGGAGGGTGGGGGATCAAGACTTCGACACCAAGTCTTGGTACGCGATTCGCGGAAATCGAAAAAGTTCATATGTGTCCGTCTCGTCAATTACCTCCTCTTGGAGCGCCAGGGCTGCTTCCGACGACAGGATGGATGGGCACGGGTAGCACCTTCCTCTTGCTCGGCTGGTGGAGTAGCCGCACCGAGACAGCTGCGATGTGCTCTGGACGAAACTCCCGCAGTCGAAGAGGTCGGTGGCTGCGACGAATTCTCGACGATTCCACCGTCGACACGCGGGTCACTTGCCACGGAGGCAGCACACTCAACCGCCTTTGCCTCTGCCTCACGTTGCAACTTGTCTCTGAAGGGCTGCATCACCTTATCCACGATCTGCTGTATTGTGGCGGAGCGCTCCGACTTCTCTAGCGCTGCCTGTTCGCTGTCCGCCGATAAGGCTGTGCTTTCTTGGTTGGAAGCTGATGTGTCGTCCGTTGACCCACTTTCAGTGCTTGCACACTTCTCAGCATGCTTTTCTCGTGCGTTGCTGGGGTTTGGCGAGTATAATGCAGCGGGCAAGGTGGACGACGAAAAGGATGGAGTTTCTTGTAGCCTGGAATCAAGACAAGCAGTGGAGGGACCAAAACTCGATGGAGCTTGCTCACCAGCAAAGTTGGTGCTGCGGTGTTTGTTGCGTCTCTGCTGGTCTCTGCGCAGTTGGGCGGGTGGTTTTCTTCTCCAACAGTTTGTTGATTGCTCGAAAGAAGATGGCTGGCCAGCTTGGGACGTAAATCTGAGAACCACGACAGTAGCGTTCCTTTCTCCAAAGACTTTGAATGAGGACATAGTGTCGCTGTCCAGAAGAGTGGAAAGCATGACCTCCAATGCAGCTGGAAAACCAGTTACTGGCATGCTTCACTATCTTTTCTCTACAACCGGCGAAAATGCAGGAGAGCGACGTGAACACGTCCTGCTACTGAGGTGAGCGCGCCGGAAGTGGAGAGAGAGAGAGAGAGAGAGAGAGAGAGAGAGAGAGAGAGAGGGGTGGGGGCGGGGGGTGGGGGGTGGGGTATGGGGGCTCAGACACTACTCTGTACTCAACACTATGGTTAGTGTGATTACTAAGAACACAAGCATGCTTCACACAGATCGTGACCTGACAAGTCACTGTGGTCAAGTATCGTTGGAGGCAGCCATCTTGATCAACGCCAGTAGACACCAAGCGGGGCGTGCCTGCTGGCGTCCTAGCCAACAGCGACCTCGCAGGCATCGATATTTGCAATTACATTTCTGTGGGCAAGCGTGGAGAACGTGGGGGAATTTGTCCATTGATGAACCCTGGCCCTTCAGAGGCGGGGGTGTGTAATGGGAGAAGGAGTTGGCGGGGGAGATTCTCGCCGAGTAAATCTTTTTTGCTTCTTTACATCGCCGCCATTGTTTAAGACAGACTGTCCTCCTGCCCTTGGAGGCCTGGCCCACTTTTTCGGATCCCCGTTTCCACAGTTTCCTCCCTGTGTCTGCCCATCTTTTTCCTGTTGAACTTCGCCCCGTGACTACCCGTAGGTTTTGCCTCGTTTCCACTCTGGTTGTTCGACACTGATTTTCTGTCTTCGGCCGCTCTCATAACTGGCGCTCTCAGTGTCAATGTGAACGTTGTGTATATCTGTCCGTGTACACGTATGTGTGTGTGTGTGTGTGTGTGTGTGTACGTGTGTGTGTGTGTGCGTGTGTGTGTGTGTGTGTGTGTGTCACTGTCGCCCTCGTCTGTCTTTCTGTGCTCATCCCTCAATTTGTCGACCCATCTTTCTGTGCATAAGTTTGTTCCCACTTTCCCCATCTCAAACCTTCCTCATCGTTTATCATACAGGTTTTATGATTACTGATCTGCATTTTAAACGTTTTTTCTAAGTAGTTGTTTTTTGTTTCTTCAGTGTGACTTAACATTAGCTAAAAAAAACTTGTATAAAATGTTTTCATTTTTCTCCTATAAAAACATGCAGACAATCGTCATTGGAGAGAGAAAATTAAAAAAAACATATGCAGAATGGCTTACAAAACCTTTGTACGAACCGATGCAGGGCTTTATGGAATTAAAAAGGATTGTTTTCTCCTATACTCATTGTTTGAACTTTTCCATTTTCTTCTTAGGTACGTACTTAAGTTCTTGTCTTGTATCGCGCCTTCTAAAGGTCTTTTTTAAAGGAGACATTTGCCAGAAAACATACTTTCAATAAGGACACGTGTGTTGACATTTTCCTTGGCCTCGCGACACGCCTCTATTCAACTGACTAAACCCATTTGTAACTGCGTATTTTCGTGTCCGCGGGTTTGTCTGGGTGCATGTGCCCTTCGGCCAGTCAGACCGACCCTCTAATCGACGTCCTCAAACGACTTCCTCAATTCCCTAGGTAGGTGTCCATCTCTTTCGCTCTGTCGTGCCGGCGGCAATAGCACCCATGGCTGTCAGAGCCGTTTTCAGGATGGGGTCACCTCGTTCAGCCTAACTGTCAATTTTGGCGACGTTCCATCACTCTCGGAACAAGAAGCACTGGTGGGAGAGCCCGGATCTAAGCGACCGCGGATGATTACAGAAAACCAACTCGTAGTTTCCTCGTCATTGTATCCAGTAGAAACGCTTCTTGCCCATCTAACTCCACTCCTGTAGATGCGCTCGTATTCAGCAACTAGCGATATGTGGCTAGTTGAAGTCCCTATCTTGTAATATTTCTATTTCGTTTAATAAGAGACGAAAGACGGCGGTGGAGTAAAGAAAGAACGAGAAGGAGCGGAATAAAGGTAAAGAAGACGATCAGTAACGAAACACAACCATGAGCATGTGAAGAACGGGAGCAGAACGGACAGAAAGAGAATCAAAAACGCGGACAAGAAGGATACAGAATCAGGGGCATAAAAAGAAAACCAACAGAACATATTTATATCAATCTTCGCACGAATTTTGCTTCATTAGCTACAAAGCTGCTACATGCAGGATTGTGTTGCGGAAGATACTTTCTGTCCTGCAACTCGAGCATGCTGTTCGGCCTCAAGTGCAGGAAGGGGGGGGGGGGCATCTGTGAGTCAGCATATCCTCTGCTTTGAAAGCCCACCCACCATCTTTGATGTCACTTCGGCGCTCATTTCTTGTCCAAGACATCAGAAACTGCAGCGTCATATGCAGAGAGAGAGAGAGAGAGAGAGAGAAAGAGAGAGAGAGAAAGAGAGAAAGTGAAAGAGAAAGAGAGAAACAGAAAGAACGAGAGAGAAAAAGAGAGAAAAAGAGAGAGAGGAAGAGAGAGACAGAGAGAGAAAGAGAGAGAGAAAGAGAGAGATAGAGAGAGAGAAAGAAAGAGAGAGAGAAAGAGAGAGAGAAAGAGAGAGAGAGAAAGAGAGAAAGTGAAAGAGAAAGAGAGAAACAGAAAGAACGAGAGAGAAAAAGAGAGAAATAGAGAGAGAGGAAGAGAGAGAGAGATAGAGAGAGAGAGAGAGAGATAGAGAGAGAAATTGTTCCAGGAGGCTACCGAAAGATGAATAGTACTTGTTCAGTCCGTAACTCTCTTTGATGGAGAGCAAGTAAATTAATGATAACAATGTATGTCTTCTACTTTTGACAAGTAAAGGCACTGCATATGGGTGTTGTGCCTTTCTTTATCCACAGGGCATTTTTTACATTACAGGAATAGAGATTGCGTTATCTTGCGTATGTTGCCTTCAGTCGACAATGACCCAGGGCAGCCGACCAAGACAAACGGGACACCTGCATTTCTCTGTTGTCAGTACGTCAGGCATGAGTCCAGGCTGCGGTATCGCACAGAAAAGAGTTTACGGTAAATATCAAGAGAAACATGATAGCTCTGTACAAGCATGATGCACTCTAGTCTGTCACATCCTTCACAAAATAATGTTGACATACCTAAACCCTTTGTAGAGTCAGCAACGGCGGCAGCAGCAGCAGCAATCCTCGTTGTCGTTGTCATCCATCCTCCTCCTTCTCCACCTCATTCAAATCCTTATCATCATCAACATCAGCATTATCATCATCGTCATCATCATTATCACCGTCAGTAGCAGCAGCAACACCAGCAGCAGTAACACCAACAACAACAACAGAGGCAGTAGCAAGAAGCAAGGAGTAGAGAGCAGCAGCAACATCAGTAGCTACTACCTTGGTCTGGTGGATGCAAAAACTTGTCAGAAATTTTCCTCTTCTAAGTCTGTGACCCCTGTGTGCCAAAGCGAGATAGAGAAATACCTAAATGATCTAACAGATTTTTTGTTGTTGTTCTTAATTCATTTCCTGCGTCGCCATCTCAGTTGGCATTCCCATAACAGTTTATCGTGCTTCAATGAAGCTAAGAATCATTGCGAAGAGGAGAAGAAAAGCTTAGCAATGAAGAAATGGCTGTGGCGGAAAGATATAGAATGCGAATAGAAAAAGGGAATGCGGGAAAGACGGTAGGTGGAGGAAAGTGGTTGAGGTAAAAGACAGGAGAATGAAATTATTTTCTTCTATCCAAATTTTTGCCTGTCAAGTTCACAGAAAGGCAATACCGTGAAATGAAAATCCATTTCCGTTTCCGTTGCTGCTGGGAGGTCTCTGCTATCTTCTCGCCAGTGGGTATTACCGGTGTGCTGTGACGTCAGTCTGGTGACGTCATATGGCCCGCCATGAAGGCGCGTGACGCTTTTCTCACAGACTTCCTGCCCGCTGGCCCTAGTCCGACTTTCCTGAGCTCCGGAAGCTTTTCCCCTCGCGGAAACTGCGGGTTATCTCCCTCTCTCATTTTTCAAAGTGGATGGTCTCCCCTGACCGGACGGACGTCAGACACCCTCAAACCCCAACGGGCGTTGACGACAATGAGGATACATACCCCGCGTTCCATTGTTGAGTAGTGACCTTTGCTAGCATAGCATTACGATCCCGGCATTCCTGCAGTGACCTCTCACCCCGTAACAGAGGTCACCTTTCTGTCAAGGTCGCGCAGCAGCTGGAGCATTTAAAGAGGCGCCCTAACGGCTTAACATCTCCTAGCGCCTAGCAACGATGAAAATATTCTCACTGGAACACTTTTTCTGATTCGCTGAAGTAAGCCGCGGCAGTCAGTTCCATACTTGCAGCACAAGTAGCAAATCCAAACATAAACCCTTCATGATGGATTGACATGTCGTCATCTATGTCGAAGGAGGAAAAAGCCGCATCATTATTTCTGAATTTCTCAGTTGACCTTGACCTTGATAACTGGTGTCAGTTATCTCCTTTATATTATGAATGATAATCGACCTTAATGGTTTTATTAAGTCGTCTCTTCAATCAAGAGGGATAAAATTAAATGTGAAATGGGCCTCAAAAACCCGACAAGTTTAATGACAATGCGCTCTTTAAGTCATTACATGAATAAATAAAACAGTCCAAACTACTCGACCTGCTGTGGGGGAATGCTCAATAAGCCCGCTACGCTAGCAGAGGTCACTGCTCAACAACGGAACGCGAGGCAAGTTCGAGTTAGCAAGGCGTGATTCTTCCCACTGTTCCCAACTCGATGCTGTGTTCCCAACTCGATGCTGTGTTCCCAACTCGATGTTGTGTTCCCAACTTGATACTGTGTTCCCAACTCGATGCTGTGTTCTCAACTCGATGCTGTGTTCCCATCTTGATACTGTGTTCCCAACTCGATGCTGTGTTCCCAACTTGATACTGTGTTTCCAACTCGATACTGTGTTCCCAACTCGATACTGTGTTCCCAACTCGATGTTGTGTTCCCAACTCGATGTTGTGTTCCAAACTCGATACTGTGTTCCCAACTCGATGCTGTGTTCCCAACTCGATGCTGTGTTCCCAACTCGATTTTGTGTTCCCAACTTGATGCTGTGTCCCCAACTCGATGTTGTGTTCCCATCTTGATACTGTGTTCCCAACTCGATGCTGTGTTCCCAACTCGATGCTGTGTTCCCAACTCGATGCTATGTTCCCAACTCGATGCTGTGTTCCCAACTCGATGCTGTGTTCCCAACTCGATGTTGTGTTCCCATCTTGATACTGTGTTCCCAACTCGATGCTGTGTTCCCAACTCGATACTGTGTTCCCAACTTGATGCTATGTTCCCAACTTGATACTGTGTTCCCAACTCGATACTGTGTTCCCAACTCGATGCTGTGTTCCCAACTCGATTTTGTGTTCCCAACTTGATGCTGTGTCCCCAACTCGATGTTGTGTTCCCATCTTGATACTGTGTTCCCAACTCGATGCTGTGTTCCCAACTCGATGCTGTGTTCCCAACTCGATGTTGTGTTCCCATCTTGATACTGTGTTCTCAACTCGATGCTGTGTTCCCAACTCGATACTGTGTTCCCAACTTGATGCTGTGTTCCCAACTTGATACTGTGTTCCCAACTCGATGCTGTGTTCCCAACTCGATACTGTGTTCCCAACTCGATGCTGTGTTCCCAACTCGATGTTGTGTTCCCATCTTGATACTGTGTTCCCAACTCGATGCTGTGTTCCCAACTTGATGCTGTGTTCCCAACTTGATGCTGTGTTCACAACTTGATGCTGCGTTCTCAACTCGATGTTGTGTTCCCAACTCGATGCTATGTTCCCAACTTGATGCTGTGTTCCCAACTCGATGCTGTGTTCCCAACTTGATGCTATGTTCCCAACTTGATGCTGTGTTCCCAACTCGATGCTGTGTTCCCAACTCGACGCTGTACTCAACAGCGCTTCGTCCGTTAGCGCTCGATAGCATTTTAGTCCTTCTTTTACTGTCTTTGTGTATGTCTCTGTGTCAGTCTTTATTTGTGTTTCTCTGTCCGTGTTGTGTGTGTATGTGTGTTTGTGTTTGTCCGTCCATCCGTCCGTCCGTCCGTCTGTCTTTCTGTGTGTCTGTCTGCCTGTCTGCCTGCCTGCCTGCCTGCCTGTCTGCCTGCCTGCCTACCTGCCTGCCTGCCTGCATGTCTGCCTGTCTGTCTGTCTGTCTTGGCCTGAAGAAGGAGCTTGGCTCCGAAAGCTTGCCCTGACTACGAAGTACCACCAGACTTATTTGGTCACTCTCCTCTTGTTGTTTAAGAATTATCGTCTGACGCCGGCCCCTCACTTCTTAGTCTGTCCGTCTCTACGTCGCACTCTATTTTTGTATCTCTATCTCTTTGTCTCTACCTCCCTCCCCCCTACCCCCACCTCTCTCTCTCTCTCTCTCTCTCTCTCTCTCTCTCTCGCTCTCTCTCTCTCTCTCTCGCTCTCTCTCTCTCTCTCTCGCTCTCTCTCTCTCTGCCCCACACCCATATTTCTACCATCCCAGTCTGTGTCTATTTTAGTCCGTCATCCTGCCTGCTAGCAAATGTGTCGTTTATTCATCTACCTGCTTGTCCATGTCTTTAATCTTTCGTTATCTGTCTACTTGTCTATTCATCTGTCTTCTCTCCTCCTCTCTCGATCTTCAAATACACACACATATTAAACGCCACTGCCACGTCAACTCCACGATTTTCAGATGAGGATTCAGCTGACTGTGATTTGTCCCATTGGTAGAAAATGATGTTAAAATCCTATCTGGATGAATTTCATTACCGTCATTTGCGTGCCGGTTGTCATTGTGTATTCGTTGGCTTCGAGATTACAGAGGAACGTTTCCAAAGTTAATGTCCTGTAACGATGTTGAAACTGAAAACAGATCTATGAGTACGTTGCAATCTTCAATTTGCAATTCAGCAACAGCGGCATGCCATTTGTTAAGTCTCTTTGATGCAGAAAAGGATAGCTATGTGTCTGTTTTGACCAAGCATTCATGGTGGTGTCTTTTTATCGACAAGATGATTCTGAAATGCTAAATGTCGAAAGGATTTCTCTCATTACCGCCACGGCACGAGCAGCTCTCCAGTGATCGATCATGTTTTCCCTGTGCTTAGTGAAGTTCCCGCCACTTTTTCCCCCCCGTTCAGGAACTGAACTGGGAGCTTTCAAGATCGCATTACTACATGTCATCGCTCTAAGGAGACATCCTCCTACAAACGGTACTAACCCCTCCCGTCCCCTCCCCTCCTTCCCAAGTAGCAAACCCCTGTATCCATTCTACTTTTCCCCTCTCACTTTTCCCCCTCATCCCCCAGCACATCCCATTCCCCAGGACGTCACCGATTGTCATCTCGAAGCTTCTATACCCCCTCCCGCCACCCCCCCACCCCCCCCCCCCCACATTGCCGTGTGTCTATCTAGGAGGCTGACGTCAGAGAGAGCTGGTGGAGGAAGGTCTTGCGCTGTCTTCCATCCTTCACTCAGCTGCTTCAGCCGCCACCGGGAAATGCAGGCTCCTAGCGTCCAATCTACTCTCCCCGCCTAGCGCTTGTCTCGGCTGGAATACAGCCGCCTGGCCGAAGGCGTGGTATTCCAATTAAGAATGGAAGTAGCCGCGGTTTAGTCCCGGTGTCCGAGGGCTCATTAGCCATTCCAATGAGAGGACGACTGCCAGTCGCAAGGGCCGGACTCGGTCTCTTCCCCAGGCCGAAGGAAGTTATCTGGAACCGTATCTGCGTGCATAAAGGCCATAGTCCATGCAGGACTGGGAGAACACAGTGATGTGGCCAGGAATGCGGGCGAGTGGTTTCGGAGCGATGTCCATGTACAAGAGGACGGAGTGCTCTTTTCCCAACGGAGCGCTAGCTGACTGGTCTTCTAGCCCAAAGCGCTCCGACGAAAATTATATATATATATATATATATATATATATATATATATATATATATATATATATATGTGTGTGTGTGTGTGTGTGTATGTGTGAGTGTGTGTGTCAAACGGTACCTTACATATGACGTGCACTAGAATATTCTTTGATGAAAACTTCGTGAAATTGAAAACCCGGAGATCGAATGAGATGTCCAAAAATGGCACCAATCACACTCTGAAGAAGAAAATCCTAAATTGCCCAAACTGGTCAGATAACCAACCCATCATGCAGTCTATCATACCGTGACATCTTTGTCCTACTGAACTAAACCGACAAGACGAGCGCACAAGCGATGGCCTTGAGAGGAAAAAGAAAGCCACAAACCACAAAGATCGCCCCGCCATTCCATTCCTCAACACAATTGGACTTTCACAAGATGCGGGCAGACGTCACAGACTCAATCAGGGAGCGCTGGCTCAGGAGAAGTGCATGCGGACGTAAACCGATTTTACAGACAGGATACTAAGGACGGGATCGTAGTGCTCATGAGCGACTCCCCAGAGGTGCCTCTGCCCTCCCATCACCTTCCGTATCATTTTGTCCGCGGCCAGCCTCCCCGATAAAAAGGCGGCAGAGGTCTTCGGCTCTTCGGCAGCCATGTCTACTGGAGTTCCCTGAATCGACGGACAGTCGATTTTTTTGCAGACTCCGGCATTTCCTCTAGACGTGGTCGACACTTCCACTGCGCATGCTCAGATATACCGCTCCCTTCCGCCACGCCGCCGTCAAATCCGAGGCGGGTTTCTTAGAAGCAATCCTAACGCATAATAAGCAATTCTCTCGCTGGGCCAGAGGCACATTTCATTTCGAAAGGTATAACAAAATGATCATAGATGGGCGCTCACGACGAGTCCTCGCGAGGGCAGGTTCGATTAGGAGAAAACCTGTGTGCTTTGCGAGCGCTCGCCATGAGCGCTCGACACGAAACGCGCCTCTGGTCCAGCGAGAGGATCGCGTGGGATGCATCAGGATTGTTTCTGAGAAACCCACCTCCGGTCTATGCTGGGAAGCCATCTGTGTCTCCAGCTCTGTTGTTCAACTGCAGCGTCTGTTCTTGATTCAAGCGAGTCCACGAGAACGAGCATTCCGAATGAAAAAGACTCCATCATGCCAAAGACACTATCTAGATAGATAGTTAGTGTCTTTGATCAAGCTAGTATTATCTCCACAAACTATGACAGAAAACTAGAAAGAGTGTACGGACGAATGAATAATAACGGATCATTGCTCCACATACGCGAGTAATCATGCATTCTTACTGAAGAAGAAGGGCATTTATTAAAGCAGCCATTCTTTTATTATATACGATCATCTTCGTAAATATGACAGCCAATCTCCTAACCCTTCGATAACTGCAACCCCTGAGAATACACGTATCCAAATATATCGGTCTCTTATGCACGGGACTCGTCCAGCTTTGCCAGATGCGTGTTGTTCATTCAACCAGAGCTCACGATGCTCGCTTATTTAATGGACGCAAATCCGGGAAGACGAAGCCGTGTCCGACGCCTCCAGGTCAGCCTGTGGGCAGGGTAAGTGCTACGCGCCTTCCGCCCTCTTCACAGCGCGGTCCGTTGAGATGGAAAACCCAGAAAATTCACTTGAGCATCGTGTCCCTGAGGGGCTCAACAGGGGCGGCATTGGTCCCTGAGTGAGCCGAAGATGTCTAGGGATTGGGCACACGCCTACAGTCCATTAGAGGATTTCCTTCCTCTACCCTCAGCTGCTGGGTGGCCGTGATGGACGACGTTTGCAAAGTGTTTCGCCGTCATGTCTTCGCTGTCCACATATCGGACTCCTACTCAACAAGCCTCCTCGGTGACGGTGTAGAAACCGGATCATGAAAATGTACTACTTTGCGTTCATAAACACGCAACCTTACTCTGCCTCATTACAAAGAACAAAATCCTACAAGACTCAAGTATGCATTTGATTAAGAAAAACCGTCATCGAAGATGTGCCACCGTGCAAGAAGTTCACTAAAAGGCCTTTTAACTACTTATTACTAAGCACTTAATGGAAAGTCAAGTGGGAGCATCATTGCTGCAAAGGCACTTTGCCGTTTTCCTGTTGCAGAGCTGATTTTTGAAGCAGATATAGTTGTTTTGAATGTTTAAGAACCCCGTAAAGGTGTCTCGAATAATTTTTCTTTTCCCAGAGATGATTTGACATGACAAGCACAACTTGTGCCAGAAATTTACATCTTCTTGGGTATACGCCACGCTTGGTGGCAGTGCAATGTATAATCTTGTAGTTCATCAAAATGTTTAAGACATCACAGATGCACAAACGGACAGACGCTTGGCGTCAGGGTAGTACATACACTCACCATAAACCATCGGGGGAAAATGTGGTGTCTAATTCTTGATAAGTTATCGCTAAATGAGTATTGAATGCAACCACCTTCAGAATGCAAAAGAACACTGTTTAATCGATCATTGAATCCTTCTGGTAAAAATATACCACAGAAAATTAAACAGCATCCTCCAAGACTTGGTAGACTACAAGGCCTTGTCTATGACAATTTTAAATTATTGAGAGATATAGAGATGTAATGACAGGACGTGTCAGTGAAACAGAAAGCAAGCAGAGTGTATTGTTTGAAATATGCCCTAATAGTGAAACAGAATAAATACATT